>JANHAO010000056.1:0-58469 GCA_026873985.1 Saraca asoca
AATGCATTGAGCTTTTGATGTGTTGTTTACTTGGCTGAATCCTGACTGCTTAGGATGGATTCATTAATCATTCCAAGGCTTCTTGTTATGATTTTAATCCAGAGAATATGATTAACAATTGGATGAATATTTAGTGATCAAGGAAGCATTAATTTCAAATCTAGTTGATTTCCTTGGGCTGGTTGGTTTATTTACTTCTGTTTTCATTCTTTATGTTAGTGTTAGCTGTACATTAATTGCTGCCAACCCCCCATTATTTCTACCTCCTAATTTGATTAATATCATCCACCAAATAATTTAAAGGCTTGACCTGATATTGCCTATACTACAAGTAGTTTAGGTAGCTCGATTTATAAATTTTCTAATTTTGATTGGCCTTGGCAGCTGATCAGTCGCCAACTTTGTAATCCTGAGCTCAAACCTTTCGATTGTAGTACCTCGAGACCTATTGCTGGTAGGTCACGATGTTAAGGTGAGCTCTTTCTCTTGTTCCTTCTATAAGATCGAGGTTTACTGCAAGTAGTTGGTTGTTGTCATCTGGATTGAAAGTGATCTTTTGTTACATTACTATTTCAAGTTCTATTGGGATCATTGCCTTGGATCCATATACCATTGAGAAAGGAGTTTCTCCTGTAGTGCTACAAACTATCGCTTAATAAGCCTAGCACTTTCTATAGCTCATCTACCCACGCTTCCTTCTTAGCCTCTAACTTGATCTTCAAGACCTATTTGATGATCTTGTTGATGGCTTCAACTTATCCATTAGCCTATGGATGATCTACAGCTGAGAAGTTCTTTGTGATCTTGAGATCATCATAAAACTTGATGAACTACTCACTACTAAATTGAGTCCCATTGTCGATCATGATCTCTTGGGGGCTCCAAACCTGCAAATAATATTGCTCTATATGAATTTCTCAATCTTTATAGAAGAGATCTCTATGAGCTCCTTTGCCTCTACCCACTTGGTGAAATAATCTACAATTACCACTACATGTTTGTAATTTTTGCAAGCTGTAGGGAGCGGTCCAATCAAATCCATGCCCTAGATCACAAAGGGCCATAGACTAACCATCTACTGCAGATAGGTTGGTGGAGCTTGTAGGATCTTCGCAAACCTTTAGCACTTATCGCATATTTTGACAAGATTAATAGCATCCTATTTCATTGTGAGCAAATAAAACCTTTACTGGAGAGCTTTTAAAGCTAGAAATAGCCCCCAGTGTGATTTTCACAATTTCTGGCATGGATTTCTTTTAGGACAGTGTTACAGTCCTGGCCATGAATGCATCTTAGAAGTGGGGTTGAAAACCCCCTTTTATACAGCACACTATCATAAATGCAATATCTAGTCGCTCAAGCTCACAGTCGTCGTGCGTCGAGCTTGTCTTCAGGCAGCTTTTCCTCTTGTAGGTAATCAACGATCAGGCCTATCCACGAGTCCTGGGCTATGGCAATTGTCAGCACAACATCTTTCTGTTCTATACTAGGGGAAGAAAGGAATTCCACTAGGATTGCCCCCAAAAAGTCAGCATCCTTTGTTGTAGCTAGGCAAGCTAAGGCATTGGCATGTGCATTCTGAGCTTGTGGTATTTGATTGACTTCGTAGTGCTGAAACAAGTTCAGCAATTCCTAGACCTTCTGCAAGTAGATGGTCATCTTTGACCTTTTAGTCTGGTACTCCCCTTGTACGTGGCAAATAAAGAGTTGCAAATTGCTAAAAATCTTTAATCTTTCAACTCGCACTTCTTTTGCCAATCGTAGCCTGGCTAACAATACTTCATACTCAGCTTCATTATTTGTAACTTGGAAATTGAATCTCAACACATAGAGGATTTTTTGCCCCTCTGAATTGATGAGAAGCACTCTTGCCCTGACCTTTTGCTCACTTAATGACCCATCAATATACAATTCTCACCATGGAGTTTCTAAAATCTCTACTTTCTCTTTATGGGTCCGGTGAATTTAGTAATAAAGTCTACCAGAGCATGTCCTTTGATTACTGGTCTAGGCTTATATTTGATGTCGAATTAAGCTAACTTAATGGCCCATTTGAGTAGACGACCCGAGACATTTATCTTTTGCAAAACTTCTCTAAGTGGGAACTGGGTGAGTACCTTTATACTGTGAGCCTAGAAGTAGGGTTACAACTTCCTTGATTCAATCACTACGTAGTAGGGGAGTTTCCATAGGTGAATACCTTGTCTTAGTGTCCAATAACCTTTTGCTCATGTAATAAATGGGGAATTGAGTGCCATCCTCTTCTTACATCAACGTCACGCTAAGAGCGTGCTGGGATCCCCCCAGGTAAATGACCAGTGCCTCACCCTTCTTTGGTTTGGACAAAAAGGGAGATTGCCCGATGTATTGTTTGAGCGACTAGAAGGCAACTTCGCATTATTGTGTCCATTCAAACTTTCTCACCTTTTTCAGGACGTCAAAGAAAGGAACACACTTATCTATCACCTTAAAGATAAATTTGCTAAGTGCTGGCCATTTAAGTTGTGCACATCTTTGGCACCAATAGGGGACCTTATGTCAATGAAGGCTTTGATCTTCTTAGGATTTGCTTCTATCCCCTTGCTATTTACTATAAACCTTAGGAATTTTCGTGAAGCAACCTCAAAAATGCATTTATGGAAATTCAACTTCATTTGGTATTTTCTCAGGATTTGAAACATTTCTCTCAGATCACGAACATGGTTGTGAGCTGCTTAGACTTTACCAACATGTCATCCATGTACACCTCCATTGTTCTATCGATTTGTTCTCTAAACATCATATTCACCAACTATTGATAGGTTGCCTCCACATTTTTTAGTCCAAAGGGCATCATTTTGTAGCAATACAGTCCATGGTCAGTGATAAATGAGGTGTGTTCCTCATCCTATGTGGCCATAGGGATCTGGTTATATCCCAAGTAAGCATCCATGAAGCTAAGGAGTTAGTGCCCTGTTGTTGCATCCATGAGCTGATCAATTCTTGGCAAAGGGAAGTTATCCTTCAGACATACCTTATTGAGGTCTGTGAAGTCTATACAGGTCCTCCATTTCCCATTCTTCTTCTTTATAAGTACCAGGTTGGCTACCCAAATCGAGTAATAAGCTTCCTAAATAAACTTGTTAGCTAGAGGCTTATCCATCTCCTCCTTCAGGTTGACATAACACTCAGCAGTCATTGGTTTTCTCTTTTTATGAATCGGCTTGTGGAGGGGGTCGATATTGAGCTTGTGTGACATAACCATAAGATTGATTCGCAACATCTCTTCGTGATTCCAGGCAAAGACATCCAGATTCACCTTAAGAAACTCGGTTAACTATATTTTGACATCTAGAGGCAAGCTTTTCCCTAATTTGAGGCATCTCTTAGCATCTACCTCACTGACCTCCATGTTTTCGAGCTCTTCTACTGGACTAATAGCTCGTTTGATGTCCACCTCGTAGGGGTCGAGGTCGTAGCTAACCCCTATCATGCTTATTGCTCATGGTTCTTCACCGAACACTACATGCACCTTTTTCCCCTACACCCCAAGCTTGACCATGTCTTCATAGCAATGCCAGGCTATATGTTGTTTTCCCTACACACATCCAACCCCACTAGGTGTCAGGAATCTGATGGTGAACATCCTAGTCGATGTGACCATATCTAAGTTATTTATCACGGGTCACCGCAGCATCATATTATAAGCCGAGGGACAGTCTTTGATCAGAAAGTCTGCCATGACAATAGCTTGGCAATCCAAGTCCCCTAGAGTAAGTGGGAGTTTGATCTATCCCATCGATAATATCCCATCTCTTGTGAAGTCATAGAGGGGCTCAGGGGAAGGTCTCAACTGGCTTGTGCTCATTCCTATTTGGTCAAAGCATCCTTTATACATTACATTCACTAAGCTACCAGTGTTGATCATTATTTTACTCACCTTGGCATTGCCTATTTTGGCTTGGATAACCAGTACATCATTATGAGGAGTGTGTATTCCCCGTGCATCTTCTTTTGTGAAGGTGATGTTGTCCAAGGCTATTCTAGCTCTTTTATTGAGTCTTTCATATTCCCCATGACTCACAAGTAGAATTTAGCTCGCTTCTCATATATAACGATCATACGGCCTGTTCGAGGTGTCAACAATGTGAGGCCTACCATGAATGGTGAATATAGTCCTCATTGAGGATGCTTCCTTATATTCTAGAGTCTACTGACGTTGATGCTATGTTAGTTGCAGAGGCTATGGAGGTTGCTGTTCTACAGGTCACACTATATAATCCTTCAATTGACCTCCCTTGATAAGGTCCTCACTGGTATTTTTGAGCACTCAGTATTCTGAAGTATTGTGCTTGACTTTATTGTGATAAGCACAAAACTTGCTTTCATTTCTATGCTTGAGGTGAGCCCTTATAGGCCTAGGCCTTTCGAAGTCTTCCTTATTCCTCTCTATTGCAAAGATCTTATCCAGAGTATTTGATAGGACACTGTACTTATTGTGGTGACCTTGACGTTGAGGTCACTCACCCCTGGCCTTTTTATGGCTTGACCACCGGAACCATCCTTTTGGCCCTCTTTGTTATTCCTGTCATTTGTCCTCTTTTTGCTTCAATTGGAGCCACTTGCATCATCCTTCCGATTGAGCTTCTTCGAGCTAAAAGTCTCCTCCTACCTAATTTCCTTGGTAGCTCACTTGTAAAACTCTCCTAAGTCCTTCACTGGTGACTTATATATATATCCTCATACAACTTCTCATCCTTATGAAGTCCAGTTGAGATTGTTGTGAGAATATTCTCATCTAATAGGTTTTCCACATTACTGACCTCATGTTGGAACTAGGTGATGTAGTCTTTTAATGATTCATCTCTCCACTGAAAAACTATTACAAGATGACAGAACAAGGTGAGCTGTCTTCTAAGCGCCTTGTACTAGTTAAGAAATTTTCTCTGGCATTCTTCCTAACTATGAATGTTACAGGCTAGGAGATTCCTAAACTATGTCTAAGGTATCTCTCTGAGGGTGGGTGGGAAAACACGGCATTTTACCAATAGGTTGGTGGTCTGAAGATCCATTTAGACATTGAATGCCTCCAAGTGGCTACATGAGGTCGTTGTTCCCATTGTATTGTGGGATGCCCAGGACCTTGAACCTATGAGGAAAAGGTTCTGTTTTAACTTCCCTAGTGAAGGATGTCCTCTCCTCATAACAGTCTTGATTGTTCTAAGCCATAGGTCATTTCTCTAACTATTGCACCCTCTAGAATAATTCTTCAATCATTGGGTCTTGCACCTCAGATCGAAGGCTGGTGGTTTGCCAACTCTTGTCACCTTTCTAGTCGTGGGAATGGCGATCTGAGGCTTTATGCATCCTACTATGTTCATAACCAGGTGAGTAGCGATCTGACTTATGTCCATGAATGGTCTTGTTTAAGCTCTCTTCTTGGTGCGAGCTCTCACGTCAGTGATCACCCCCTTTTGTTGTCTTCGTGGGCTTGATGGACCTTCACCTCATTCACGAATTGGACAAGTAAATTGAACTAGCTCACTGATGTTCTAATCTGATAGGCCTTTCCTATTGAGTTCCTGGCTGCTGGACTTCTTCTTCAGGTACAATGACTTCAACTTGTCTTTGCATGCCCTAAGCTTGTGCCTACGCTAATGCTCTCACCACATTGGCTAACTCCTTCACTGTGTTTTTAAGCACCTCCTGGCGCCAATGCCATGCCTGCACTTCATCAATCCTAAAAGTAACAAGCTAGAGAGGAGTCAACGGTGCCATACCAGTGATAACATCCGTCATGAAAGCAGCAAAAGTGCCTGTAGCAGGGAGGACAGAGCTTCTAACTAGTAACCTTTTCCATTGTTGCTCCATATGAACTTCAGGCTAGCTAGTGGTAGCATAAGTGCTTCTGGTAGTTCTTTCTCTTGCCATTATGGTTGTATAGCAAATCACAGAGAGAGGAAAAGCAATTTGGGCCCTCCTTCTAGTATCAAAATGTTGACGGTGAAATCCGATCAATAGGAAAAGTCCAGTAAAAACCCAAACTGCAAGTGAAGAATGCGGGTGTGAACAAAGAAGAAATTGAGATGAAGGAAGAATAAAGGACACCAGAAGGTTCTTAACGTGGTTTAGCTAGAGTCAATGTGACCCATATGTCCACAGTGGTTATATTTGCTCTTTTACGGTGGTTTCTCTGTAGTATGTAACAAAGTCACAATATAAGTGTTCTCTCACTACTTTGGTAGAGTTTCTGTATGTATATTTTTAACTATCTTTGTTACAATGATTTCTCTCCCTATTTATAGAGATAGTGAAGGTTATAAATATAATTTGATAAATTATAAATCTGTCTATTCCATCGCATTAGGTAATAAATGTTAAGCATTTCACTATCAGACTATTGGGGGCTGATATGTCGATTTTGGGGGCTGATTTGTCGGTTAGAAATATATGCCTTCAGTTGCTGACTAGACTTTGGAGTTCTAGGCCCACGATCGGGTCGTTCATTTGGCAATCTGGACTCACACTAGGCAATTTGTTGGTATGCATGTTGGTCTCGTTCTCTCGTTCAACTAAGATGAATCTTCTAGAGGATGGATGGGGTGACACATTTCGATCAGTGAGCTGAGACCCATCTTTAACGAGCTGGGATTACTGCCTTGTCCTTATCCTGTATCCTGAGCTTGTGGCTGGTGATCTGGTGCGTCTACTGAGCAACCTCAATTTTTGGACGATTTAGACCTTTCTGATTGAACTTGTCTTCTGCTAGGCCTTTACAACTCATTTTACATTGTTCCAAAAATACTCACAATAATATGTAATTTAAAAAATGCATTATATTCATTTATGATTAATTTCATTAATGCATAATTTATTTAAATTAAAATTTCAACAATTTTTTAATTGAACGATCAAGCGAGGGTTTTTTTTTTTTTTTAATGTATTGTATTATCACTTCAAAAGGAATGCTGCATTGACTGTGTATTTGGATGGAATACTTCATTGGTGAAGGCCAATGAAATCTCAATACGTGGCCACTTTTAGCCATGCAATCAGCAATTGCCACCTCATCGCATATGGGTGTAAAATTAACGGACCATACCAAATCAGATTCGGTCACGAAGTTCAAGTCGATTATATGTTGCTCACACGTTCATCGAGTCTAAACAAAAAAAAAAAAAATAGTTCAATTGGGTTATATGTTAACAATTTAAAGGATTTTTTTTATCAAAAATGAACTAGTTTTTCCAAAAAGATATCTACGATACAAATGCTTTGTTTTTTTTGGTATCAGATACAGCATACATTTGAGAAAGTACTGCAACTTTTAGTGTAATTGTGTCACTTCAGGCACTTTGTAATTTGCTCTTTGTTGCTTTATCTTTGATGAAATGCACCTTTTGATTTTCGGCTTCTTAGTTACTGATCTTAGCTATTTCTCTTGAATTGAAAACTTGGAGCTTGTCAAACTTCTTGTGACAATTTTAGATACAATTTTAAGAGTAGGTTTGGGAATAAAGGAGTTGAGGTGTAAATCACAGAGACTTTTTATAAAAAGTATTTTAATTTTTTTATGAATATATAAATATTAAAAATATAAGAACAAGAGAGAAATAATCTAATATCCTTCAGATTTAAAAAAATTACACAGATTTAACAATTTATTCAAATATTCCTTCAAACATAAAAAATATTACACTTAAATTTAAATTTAAATTTTTTATAGATTAAATGAAAAAAAAATGATTATATAATTTAAATTAAATAATGTGAGATATTTTGAATATTTTATGATAAAATATATATTTTGATAAAATTCAAATGATCAAAAAGTATTAGAATTTGATTTTTTATCAGTTATATTTTAATTATTTAAATTTAATTAAAATATCATTTATTATAAAATACTTAAAAGATCTCGTATTCATATTTTAAACTCTACTGTCATCCTTTTTTTTTTATCGTTTCATTTAAGAAAAAATTAAATTTAAATTTTAATGGGACATACTTTATAACAAAGAGAGGTTTGAGTAATTTTATGAAAACCGTGGTGGACGTCAAATTGTTTCTCTCCAAGCAAAATTATGACATTCCAAAAAATTTTGGGTACTGTAGGTACGGAAACTTCTAAGCTTCATAATAGAGGTAACAACCTGGGTCATCTAGAAGCAACAACTAACTTTTTGTTTATCACATAGATGGGCTATTAAAACATGACTAAACAACCCAACCTAGCCACGAGTCCTGGCATGTGGCAATTGTCATCGTAGCATCTTTCTATTCTATACCGGGGAAAGAGAGGAATTCCACTAGGATTGCCTCTAGAAAGTCGGCATCCTTCATCATAGCTAGGCGAGCTAGGTGTCACAAGTTGGGAATTGTAAACCAAGATTCGACAGATTGATGTGCTCAAATTTAGATAAAATTTGGCATAAAAATCAAGCATGAAAAAAAAATTATGTGATGTAAATTTGGGAGCAAATGCGCTTGTAGATTATTTTTTCAAATTTTTTCCATTTTGGGGGTATTTATATCTTTTTGGCATAGATCATTTGCCCAGTACGAGTAGGAAAATACATGGTTGTGATCCTTGTATTTTTATCTTCGTGTCCATATGAGATGACACATTAAAACCCTTAAGAGCTAGGCAAAAAGTCCTTATGTCAACCAAGAAAAAGTATATCTACTTCTGTCGATAGAGATTTTGCTTAAAATGCTCTTTAAGGGGGGCGAGTCGATGACCAGTGGAGTACTATGGTTCGGGCTAAGGATCAAGTGTGGAGCTTAAAGAACTCCCCCTATACAATCAAAATTATGTAATGAGGCATAATTAATAAAATGGAATTGTCCCGCTCCATATTTTTTTAACTCAATATACCTAGAGGCTTCTTATGTAGCATGTTCTTTGATGCTCAATATACGCTAATGCTTTAACCAAATGTTCTTGTTAGCTTGCGAACATGTTGTACATTAGATTTTGATTGTATAGGTGACAAAATCCTCAATGCCCTGAATATCTATCCAAGTGGCGCTCAAGTTTGGGGAAAAACTAGCATGTTGGCCAAAAGTGGCGACATATGCCGCACAGTTTCAGCTAGAGAGCTACCGGATCATGACAAGTTGGTATTAGAGCTCGGTTGCACTAGAGAGTATAGATCGAGTGAGTTATGATTGGGGTAGGATCGGCTTGTTGTGAAAGCATATAGAGCTTGTGAGTCAAGTAGACACTTGTGGAAAATAGCTAAGAAGTGCTGCTAAGGACTTGACCGGGAGAGGTGTAAAAGGTTAAAGCAATTTGAAGGCTAGTGTGCGAGATATTGTATTCGAGGGAACGTTAACGATGCATCAAGTGCAAGTGTGTGCAGAAGTTAATGGACTTGTTGCATAGTTTGGGACATTAATTATGCGCTCATTCATAGTAGGCATTCGATGAAATGCAAACCACTCAAGAGAGTGTGAGAATTGACGGTCTATCTAGCGGAAAGAGCCCTGAGAGAAGCCTTGGTCTTACTAGAGGGTTTGGCCATGTCCAGAAGGAGAAGTTAACAATCAGCGGAGCTAGAAGGTGAAGCTTTAGGCTTGCAAGAGTGCATAGCCATATCATAACTAGAGGGTTGAAATATCTAGAGGGATGTGTGAACTGATAAAGAGTGGCCACAACAGATAATAGACATATCCTGAAGGATGGCACATCTATGGTGATATGTTGAGCGGACAAATCTTATGAAAGGAGTCCAAAATCATATTAGAGGGCATGGATTTTACTCGGAAGAGTAAACCCAGAGGGGAATGAGATGATCCAGAAGGATTTAATGTGCACAATCTGTAGATGCAAGAGTGAGTTGTAGCACCAATCCATAAGATTCGGGATGCTAGGGAGTTAGCACATCATAGTCGCATGACAAGTGGCAATGATACTTGAGTAGTGAGCTAGAGCTACTTAGTCACTTAGCGAAGTAGAAACAATGACCTCCAGGCGTAACAAGCTAGCACGATATAGTCACAAGATGGACTTTGTGGCAATGACCATAAGATTCATTTTTGCTAGTGAACAGGAAAAGTGAAACTCGAGCTTGAGTGGAGGATGCTTAATGCTCAACCCACACCAACCCATTGAAGTAGGGGAGCCATCATGAGGATGCGCGCAAAGAAGGAGTTCTTCAAAAGGGGAAAGTCACATGAGGAAAGCCCAGAGGGCACTAATCATCTGAGAAATTGCTACGAGGGCAATGATATTGGTGAGTGACTATGACAGTCACAGGAGACGAGCCAGTATCATCTTTGAGGAGATAGTACTTGAGTGTACAAACCTAGGAATGGTCGTGAAGACCACAGTACTAAAGAGCATCAACTCCGAATAGACTATGATGTTTAAATGATACTATGAGTGTGTCAATTTAGAAAGGGTTAGAGGATCCGATCGAGTGTGAAAGTTGCATAATGGAAGTATGTTGGATAGTTGAAGTAAACCACACGAGTAGACTGTGTGCAGGTTATGGGACTTGCAAGCAGGCCATGTGTTGTTGGCCAATAACCCATAAGACTTGTGTATCTCATATCGATCGTATAGGACATTAGATGTGGGGCTACCGATAGTAGGCACAAACCATATACCAAGCTAGTGCAATTGCTATGGTGGTAGCACATGCTTATGCTACAAAGGTAGCGAGTTAAATCGAAAGTTGTGCGGAGATAGCTAGTCGAATCAAGAACTACAGAGATAGTTCGTGGAGTCGAGAGCTATGCAAAGACAGTTATTCGAATCAAGAGCTGTAGGGGACAGTGTGCTGCAAGCTGCAGAGGTAGTGAGGCAAGCACGAGTTACAGAGGTAACAACCCCAATATTACAGAGGCAGTGGGATGGGTGAAGTCGTAGAGGTGACAGAACCAGGGGAGAGTTATGGAGATAGTGGCACGTGAGTTTATGTCAGGACAACAATGTTGAGTCCACAAAGGTGGAATGCAAAGTCTGCAGAGGCAGCAAAACTTCGAGTTTTAGAGGAAGCTCATTCGAGTCTGCAAAGGTAGAATCATCGAAGACACTAGGTTGTGAAGGCAACTACCCAAAACTGTGCAATGAAAACAAATATGCAATGGTACAGGTTCAAGGAGATAGAGCCAATAGGAAGCCTAAGGACCAGCTGAGGAGCAGCAAACTGACAATGATCCTGAAAGCTATGTCAGGTTGAAGTGTCATTCATCAAAGCCTCTCAAAGGATGATAGCTCAAAGAGACAAGCAAAGTGGTCAAGGAAGTAGTTCGATGGGAGCAGGCTGAAGACCTACATGAAGATTTGAGATCAAGAAGCTAGTGCTCGAGGAGAAACCTTCATGGAAGCTATGTCAGATTAAGGCATCAAGAGGGCATTGACATTTGAAGTGGGGGAGAATGTCACAAGCTGGCAGTTATGAACTAAGATTCGATAGGCTGATGTGCTTGGATTTGGATCAAACTTGGCAAAAAAATCAAGCATGAAGAGGAGATCATGTGGCACGAATTTGGGAGCAAATGCACTTGTAAATTATTTTTTCAAATTTTTTCCCATTTTGGGGGTATTTGTATCTTTTTGGCATAGATCGTTTGTCCAGTATAAGTAGGAAAGTACATGGTTGTGATCCTTGCATTTTTATCTTCATGTCCATATGAAATGGCATGTTAGAACCCTTAAGAGCTAGGTAAAAAGTCTTTATGTCAATCAAGAAAAAGTATATCTATTTCTATCAGTAGGGATTTTACTTAGAATGCTCGTTAAAGGGGGCGAGTTGGTGACCAGTATGGCACTATAGCTTGGGCTAGGGATCGAGTGTGGAGCTCAGAAAACTCTCCCTACACACTCAAAACTATGTAATGAGGCATAATTAACAAAACGGAGTTGTCCCGCTCCCTATTTTTTTAACTCAATATGCCTAGAGGCTTCTTGTATAGCACATTCTTTAAGGCTCGGTATGTGCTAATGCTTTGACTAAATGTTCTTGTTGGCTTGAGAACATATTGTGCATTGGATTTTGGTTGTATGGGCGACAAAATCCTCAATGCCCTGAATATCTATCCAAGTGTGGCTCAAGTTTGGGGAAAGACTAGCATGTTGGCCAAAAGTGGTGACATGCGCCGCACGATTTCAGCTAGAGAGCTGCCAAACCTTGACACTAGGGCATTAGCATGTGCATTCTAAGCTCATGGTATTTGATTGACTTCGTAATGCTGAAACGAGCTCAACAATTCGTAGACCTTCTGTAAGTAGATGGTCATCTTTGACCCTCTAGTCTGGTACTCCCCTTGTACGTGGCAAACAACAAGTTGCAAATCACTAAAAATCTTTAGTCTTTCAACTCGTACTTCTTTTACCAGTTACAGCTCGGCTAATAATGCTTCATACTCAACTTCATTATTTATAGCTTGGAAATTGAATCTCAATGCACAGAGGATTTTTTGCCCCTCTAAACTGATGAGAAGCACTCTTGCCCTGACCTTTTGCTCACTTGACGACCCATCAACATACAATTCTCACCATGGAGTTTCTAAAGTCTCTATTTCCTCTTATATGGGTCCAGTGAATTTAGTAATAAAGTCTGCCAGAGCCTGCCTTTTGATCACCTGTCTAGGCTTATATTTGATGTCGAATTGAGCTAACTTAATGGCCCATTTAAGTAGATGACCTGAGACATCTATCTTTTGTAAAACTTGTTTAAGTAGGAACTGGGTGAATACCTTTATGTTGTGAGCCTGGAAGTAGGGTCGCAGCTTCCTTGATACAACTACCAGCCAGTAGGCAGGTTTTTCCATAGGTGAATACCTTGTCTCAGTGTCCAGTAACCTTTTACTCATGTAATAAATGGGGAACTAAGCCCCATCGTCTTCTTGCATCAAAGTTGCACTAAGAGTGTACTAGGATCCCCCCAGGTAGATGACTAGTGCCTCACCCTCCTTTGGTTTGGACAAAAGGGGAGATCGCCCGGTGTATTGTGTGAGCTACTAGAAGGTGACTTCGCATTACTACGTCCATTCAAACTTCCTTACCTTTTTCAGGATGTCAAAGAAAGGAACACACTTATCTGTCACCTTAGAGATAAATCTGCTAAGTGTTATGACCTGGTTGTTTAAGCTCTATACATCTTTGGCACCATTAGGGGACTTTATGTTGATGAGGGCTTTGATCTTCTCAAGATTTGCTTCTATCCCCTTGCTATTTACCATAAACCCAAGGAGTTTTCTCGAAGTAACCCCGAAAGTGCATTTATGCAAATTCAGCTTCATTTGGTATTTTCTTAAGATTTGAAACATTTCTCCCAGATCACGGACATGGTTGGCAAGTTACTCAGACTTTACCAACATGTCATCCATGTACACCTCCATTGTTCTACCGATCTATTCTCCAAACATCATATTCACCAACCGCTGATAGGTTGCCTCCACATTTTTTAGTCTGAAGGGCATCATTTTATAGCAATACAGTCCACGGTCAGTGATAAATGAGATGTGTTCCTCATCCTGTGTGGCCATGGGGATCTGGTTATATCCCAAGTAAGCATCCATGAAGCTAAGGAGCTGGTGCCCTGTTGTTGCATCCATGAGCTGTTCGATTCTTGGCAAAGGGAAGCTGTCCTTTAGACATGCCTTATTTAGGTCCATGAAGTCTATGTCGATCCTCCATTTCCTATTTTTCTTCTTTACAAGTACTAGGTTGGCTACCCAAGTCGGGTAATAAGCTTCCAGGATAAACTTGTTAGCTAAAAGCTTATCCATCTCCTACTTCAGAGTGACATAACGCTCAGTAGTCATTGGTCTTCTCTTTTTATGAATTAGCTTATGGAGAGGGTCAATATTGAGCTTGTGTGACATAATCTCGGGATTGATTCCTACCATGTCTTTGTGATTCCAGGCAAAGACATCCGATTCACCTTAAGAAACTCAGTTAACTACGTTTTGACATCTAGAAGCAAGCTTTTCTCTAACTTGAGGCATCTCTCAGCATTTGCCTTACTGACCTCCATATCTTTAAGCTCTTCTATCATACAAGTAGCTCGTTCGATGTCTACCTCGTGGGGGTCGAGGTCGCAGTTGACCCATGTCATGCTTATTGCTCATGGTTCTTTACTGACACTACATGCACCTTTTTCCCTTGCACCATAAGCTTGACCGCATCTTCATAGCAATGTCAGGCCACATGTTGTTCTCCTCGCACAAATCTGACCCTACTAGGTGTCGTGAATCTAATGGTGAGCATCCTAGTCAACATGAATATATCTAAGTCGTTCATCACGGGTCATCCCAATACCACATTATAAGCCAAGAGATAGTCTATGATTAAAAAGTATGCCATGATAGTAGCTTGGTGGTCCCAGTCCCTTAAAGTAAGTAGGAGTTTGATCTATCCCACTGATAATATCTCATCTCCTATGAAGCCGTGAGGGGCTCAGGGAAAGGTCTCAGTTGGCTTATGCTTACTCCATTTGGTCAAAGCATCCTTTATACATTACATTCACTAAGCTGCCAATGTCAAACATTATTTTCCTCACCTTGGCATTGCCTATTTTGGCTCGTATAACCAATGCGTCATTATGAAGAGTGTGTATTCCCTGTGTATCTTCTTTTGTGAAGGTGATGTTATCCAAGGCTATTTTGGCTTTCTTATTGAGTCTTTCTTATTTCCCATGACTCGCAAGTAGGACTTGGCTCACTTCTCGCATATAACAGTCATACGACCTGTTTAATGTGCTAGCAATGTAAGGTCTACCATGAATAATGAATATAGTCTTCATCAAGGATGCTTCCTCATGTTTTGGAGTCTGCTAACACTGATGCTATATTGGTTGCAGAGGCCAAGGAGGTTATTATCCCACAGGTCGCACTGCATAATCCCTCAAGTGACCTTTCTTGATAAGGTACTCAATGGCATCTTTGAGCACTTAGCATTCCGAAGTATTGTGCTCAACTTCATTGCGACAGGCACAAAACTTGCTTCTGTTTCTACGCTTGAGGGGAGCCCTTATAGGCCTAGGCCTTCCAAAGTCTTCTTTATCCCTTTCTATTGCAAAGATCTTATCCAAAGTATTTGATAGGACACCGTACTTATCGTGGTGACCTTGACGTTGAAGTCGCTCACCCTTGGCCTTTTTCGCAGCCTGACCCCCAGAACCATCCTTTTAGCCCTCTCTATTATTCTTGCCATTTGTCCTCTTTTTGCTTTAATTGGAGCCACTTGCATCATCCTTCTAGTTGAGTTTCTTCGGGCCAAAAGTCTCCTCCTACCTAATCTCTTTGGCAGCTTACTCATAGAACTCACCCAAGGCCTTCACTGATGACTTATATATATCCTCATATAACTTCCATCCTTACGAAGTCCAGCTGAGATCACTGTGAGGATGCTTTCATCCAACGGGTTTTCCATATTGCTGACCTCGTATCGGAATTAGGTGATGTAGTCTTTCAACGATTCATCTTTCCACTAAAAGACTGTTGTAAGGTGATAGGACGGGACGAGCTATCTTCTGAGTTCCTTATACTGGTTGAGGAATTTTCTCTGGCATTCTTCCTAACTATGAATGTTGCACGCTGGGAGACTCCTGAACTATGTCCAAGGTATCTCTTCGAGGGTGGCAAGAAAAACATGGCATTTTACCAATGGATTAGTGGTCTGAAGATCCATTTGGACATTAAATGCATCCAAGTGGCTATACGGGTCATTGTTCCCATTGTATTGTGGGATGCTCGGGACCTTGAACCTGCAAGGAAGAGGTTCTATTCCAATTTCCTAGGTGAAGGGTGTCCTCTCCTCACAACAGTCGTGACTGTTCTGAGCCATAGGTCGTTTCTTTAGCTATTGCACCCTCTGAAGTAGTTCTTCAATTATTGGGTCTTGCACATCAGATCGAAGGCTGGTGGTTCACTAACTTTTGTCACCTCCCTGGTCGTGGGAATGGTGATCTGAGACTTTATGCTTCCTACTATGTTTATAACCAGGCGAGTAGCGATCTGACCTATGTCCATGAATGGTCTTGTTTGAGCTTTCTTCTTGGCACGAGCTCTCATGTTACTGATCACCCCCTTTTGTTGTCTTCGTGGGCTCGATGGACCTTCAACCTCAGTCACGAATTGGATGAGTGAATTGAACTAGCTCGCTGATATTTTACTCTGACAGGCCCCTCCTACTGAGCTCTTGGCTGCTAGACTTCTTCTTCGGGTGCAATGACTTAAACTTGTCTTTGCGTGCCCTAGGCTTGTGCCTACACTAATGCTCTCACCACATTGGCTAACTCATTCATGGTATTTTTAAGCGCCTCTTGGTGCTGGCACCATGCTTGCACTCTGTCAGTCCTAAAAGTAGCAAGCTAGAGAGGAGTCAACGGTGCCATGCCAGTGACAACACCTATCACAAAAATAGCAGAAGTGCCTGTAGCAGGGAAGATAAAGCCTTTAACCAGTAACATTTTCCATTGTTGCTCCATATGACCTTCAGGCTAGCTAGTGGTAGCATCAGTGCTTCTGGTAATACTTTCTCTTGCCATTATGGTTGTACAGCAAATCACAGAGAGAGGGAAAGCAGTTTGGGCCCTCCTTCTAGTGCCAAAATGTTGACGGTGAAATCCGATCAATCGAAAAAGTCCAGTAAAAACCTAAACTGCAAGTGAAGAATGCGGGTGTGAACAAAGAAGAGATTGAGGGAAGGAAGAACAAAGGATACCAGAAGCTTTATAACGTGGTTCGACTAAAGTCAATGTGACCCCTACGCCCACAGTGGTATATTTGCTCTTTTACGGTGGTTTCTCTGTAGTATGTAACAAAGTCACAATACAAGTGTTCTCTCACTACTTTGGCAGAGTTTCTGTATGTATATTTTTCACTATCTCTGTTACAATGATTTCTCTCCCTATTTATAAAGGTAGTGAGGGTTATAAATGTAATTTGATAAATTGTAAATCTATTTATTCTGTCACATTAAGCAATAAATGCTAGGCATTTTACTGTCAGACCATTGAGGGCTGATGTGTCAATTTTAGGGGCTAACTTGTCAATTAGGAATGTATGCCTCCAGTTGCTGACTGGACTTTGGAGTTTTAGGCCCATGGTCAGGTCATTCGTTTGGCGATCTGGGCTCGCATTGGGCGATCTACTGGTTATGCATGTTGGTCTTGTTCTCTAGTTCAACCAAGATGAGTCTTCTAGAGGATGGATGGGGTGGCACATATTGACTAGCGAGCTATAACCCATCTTTAACGAGCTGAGATTATTGCATTGTCCTTATCCTGCGTCCTGAGCTCATGACTGACGATCTAGTGCCTTTATTGAGCAACCTCAATTTTTGAAGGATTTACGCCTTTTCTAGTTGGACTCGTCTTCTGTTGAGCCTTTGCAATCCATTTTATATTACTCCAAAAATATCCACAATAATATATAATTTAAAAAATACATTATATTCATTTACAATTAATTTCATTAATGTGTAATTTATTTAAATTAAAATTTCAACAATTTTTTAATTGAACGAACAAGTGAGGGTTTTTTTTTTTTTTAATGTATTGTATTATCACTTTAAAAGGAATGCTACATTGACTTTGTGTTTGGATCGAATACTTCATTGGTGAAGGCCAATGAATTCTCAATACGTGGCCACTTTTAGCCATGCAATCAACAATTGCCACCTCATCTTATCAACGGTGTAAAATTAACGGACCATACCAAATCAGACTCGGTCATGAAGTTCAAGTCGATTTTATGCTGTTCACACGTTCATCAAGTTAAAAAAAAAACTTAGTTCAATTGGGCTATATGTTAACAATTTAAAGGATTTTTTTTTATAAAAAATGAACTAGTTTTTCCAAAAAGGTATCTACGATACAAATGCTTTGTTTTTTTTGGTATCAGATACAGCACACATTTGAGAAAGTACTGCAACTTTTAGTGTAATTGTGTCACGTCAGGCACTTTGTAATTTGCTCTTTGTTGCTTTATCTTTGATGAAATGTACCTTTTGATTTTCGGCTTCTTAGTTACTGTTCTTAGCTATTTCTCTTGAATTGAAAACTTGGAGCTTGTCAAACTTCTTGTGACAATTTTCTTAAATCAAGAACATGTTTAGATACAATTTTAAAAGTAGGTTTGGGAATAAAGGAGTTGAGGTGTAAATCACAGAGACTTTGTATAAAAAGTATTTTAATTTTTTTGATGAATATATAAATATTAAAAATATAAGAAAAAGAGAAAAATAATCTAATATCATTTAACAAAATTACACAGATTTAAAAATTTATTCAAGTATTCCTTCAAACATAAAAAATATTACACTTAAACTTAAATTTAAATTTTTTTATAGATTAAATGATAAAAAAAAGATGATTATATAGTTTAAATTAAATAATGTGAGATATTTTGAATATTTTATGATAAAATTCAAATTATCAAAAAGTATTAAAATTTAATTTTTTATCAGTTATATTTTAATTATTTAAATTTAATTAAAATATCATTTATTATAAAATACTTAAAAGATCTCGTACTCTTACTTTAAACTCTATTGTCATCCTTTTTTTTTGTTTATCATTTCATTTAAGAAAAAATTAAATTTAAATTTTAATGGGACATACTTTATAACAAAGAGAGGTTTGAGTAATTTTATGAAAACCTGGGTGGAAGTCAAATTGTTTCTCTCCAAGCAAAATTATGACATTCCAAAAAATTTTGGGGACTATAGGTACGGAAACTTCTAAGCTTCATAATCGAAGTAACAACTTGGGTCATCTAGAAGCAACAACTAACTTTTTGTTTATCACATAGATGGGCTATAAAAACATGACGTAACAACCCAAGAATCTCAGCCCAAAAATATACCCAATAACTGACAACTTAATTACACATTTTATTACCCCATCCCCTGCCCCCTGTCTAAGAAAAAAAAATGCACATTTTATTTTACATGTGTCCCTTTTGACTGAATTTAATTTTGATTCTAGTGACACCAATTGCTTTATTAAAATTCTTTATGAAAGATATTTGGTTTATGAAATCATATTTTTAAGAATTTTAACATTCTTAAAAATATGATTTATAGATATTGACATCGGATTTTGATATTGAGTTAAAATTCTAGCTAACAGGGATTCTTTCGGGATCTCAAACTGTCAACCGATTCAAATACAGAAAATTAGAAAAATACACGGAAAAGGAGGGAAGAGCAGCAAGAGAACACAAGAGTTTTAACATGTTTTGGCCAAATTCGAACAGAACCGGACCCTACATCCACGGTAGTGTATTGATCAAAAAATATTTCTACAGAGTTTCAATATACAGGTGTCCTCTCTCATTTTTTACAATTCATCTCTTTCCTGTATTTATAGAGGAGAGGAGGTTACAACTGTAATTTTATATACAGTAAATCTATTATATCAATATTTAATGTATAAAACTTGAACAGACAGACTAAATCCCAAAATTCAACTACTGCAGATTGCTTCCTGCAGATGGGCCCGGTGTGTTTGCTAGGTAGAATGTGACTTTGATAGTTTTTTTAACGAGCTCTCGGGTCAGTAGGCATGCCTCGTTGGTCAAATCGTTCAGTCTGGAGACATGTCTGTCTTCTGGATGGTAAGGTCGAGCTCCTTTTGTTGGGAGCAGGCTCGAGCTGATGAGGTCGTTTCGTGACACGAGCTAAAGATGCAACGATCTGAGTATTCTTCGAGCTAGTTTGTTACCGTGCTTGGGCCGTTTACCAACCCTTCGAATACAATCCAAATTTTTCATATAACAATAGAAATGTTATATTATTATGTTTGATTAAATTAAAAAGGGTTTTATAAATATTATAATATTATATTTTAATTAATTTATATATTTTTAAAAATGTTAAATTTTTAAGAATGTCATAATAAAAAATTGATTGGTCAATATTAAAAAATTGATTAGTTTATAGTGGTAGACAATGATTAATAATAATAAGTAATTATATGTAGTGATAGAGCTAATCTTTATTAATTTTCTTAAAATTCTATATATTATTGTATATGTCATTTAAAATTGGGACTGTCTACTATGTATCACCAAAAAAATGATGTAGATCTATGTCAGTAAATCAAAGGTTAAAATTTGTTCAAACAACTTATTTTACATTCGATGACTAATTTTCAGAAATTATGAATTTCTTCCAACATTTCTCTTATTTATTTTGACTGTGAAATGTGATCCGATCAGAGGCAACAGATTAGTCCAACTCAAACAAAAAGAAGGAGAAGATTTGTACAAATCTTGTGCAAATGAAGATTTAAAATCTACTGGTTTAATGCATTAAGTTTGCCATAGAGATTGTGATTGTAATTTTATTGCATATTTAAGTGATTTTTGTTGAGATTTCTATTACTTTTTCAGTGATTTATTGATTCTTTGATTCTTTATCGATGAATCTAGGTTCGCTCACGATGGAACATGACAAGAAAAGCATTAAGGACATGGCCTAGTTTGGGTTAGATAATCTAACCTTATAAAAGCAATCTTTAAAGGGATCATAGAAACAATCAAATGATGATAAGAAAGGAAAACTAGCTTCAGGTTATCATAGGCTTCGAAAGAAAATAGATTTCCATTACCAAATGGGTTTCACATGCATTAATAGTATTATTGTAATAATATTATAATTAATAAATACATTTGTATTAAAATATTACATATATATAATAATTAAATATTAAATATTTAGTTTAAATTATATCCTTGATTAGCTGAGAATATTTTACATTATTAGTTAATAAAAATGTATTGCATCCTAAAAAGCATGGTTGTAAAAGAAAATTCAAAACATAAATAAAAGATATACAAATTTTTTTTTCAAAACTTTTTAATATTATAATAATCGTAACACGCACTCTTACCTAAATTTCGTGATGCAGTCAGTTTCTTCCAATCGTCACATGAGGTAGAGTGAGAAGAATTTTTTTTTTCTTTTTTCTTTTCCATTCTAATTCAAATCACATATAAAATATTTAAATTTTTTTAATTTTCTTTTAATTTAAAATATCTTCTATTTTATCCATATTAAATAATTTATACATAAGTAAATAATTATATTTATATAAAAATAAAATATTTATCAATACATGATTAATAATGTCTAATTTTGATTTAGTAGATAATGTCTATCTAAAAAATTTCATTTTTAAAATTTTTATATTATATTTAAATATTAAATTTAATATTTTATAATTTCTCTTTTTAAATTTTTATCATTTTTAAGTATTTATCATAATTTCAATTTAAAATATTTATAAAACTTTATAAAAAATATTTCTAAAATATATATTTTCTTAAAAATAAGATATTAGTTATGATAATGTATGAACTTTTATTAATTACATAATTAAATTTTTTGACATGAAATAGTTAATTTAATTTTTTAAGCAAAATAATTTATAAATAAATTTACCTTAATATTAATATATTAAAAACTATTTTTTGGAAAGATAAAAAAATTCAAATGATATATTTAGTTAATTTAAAATATTAATGTAATAATTTTATTAAATTAAAAGAAATATTGTATTCTCTCATCATTAACATGAATATAATTATACCAATAATATAATCATCTAATAGATAAAAATATGATAATAATTTACTTATATTTAAATATATTATACTTCATAATCTAATTTTATATTACAAATTATTATCAAATAAAATTAATTACACGATATACAAGTTAGTTTAATATAAATAAATTACAAATCGATTTGAATCAAAAAATTATGACAAAACATGAAATCCTCACAATAAAAATATAAGGCATATTTGATTTAATAATAAATTTTAAACATATTTTTTTATAGAAAAAATAAAATAAAAATTATTAATTATTAGTGTTAGTTTTTATCTTATTTAATTAAATAATATTTAATCTGTATTAAAATTTTATATAAAATAAAATATGTCATTAGCAAAAGTGAGGGTAGAAGTTGATAATTCCACCTACTTTTATATAGCACAACTATTTGGACAAAACTAAATTCATACAAATTTTATTATTCTACTTAATACTAACTCTTACAATAAAATAACTTGAAAATGATGCACAACAAGCACAATGTCATTTTATATATTTAACCTCCACTCTAATGTTTAAATATCTAACTCATTTGACTTGTTAATTGATATACTTTAAATTATATTGGTAATATTTTATATTTAAATTTATTCATTAAAGTTACAATATTATGTTTAATTTGTCACATCAAATTATTTAATTCAATAATATCGATAATTTGTTAGATTCCACGATCATTGTTTACATTTTGAAATTTTAATATTAATTGAGTTAATATACATCTTCCTCTCTTATTACGTTTTTTTAGTCAAATTTTGCTATATTTATTTAAAAAAAAAAAAAAAGATTGCTGCACTATTCTTCATGCATTGAATCCCACCCATGCTTGGAGGGCTGAAAATAGTCACAATCTGGGCCGAAAATAGTGTGGTCTCATAGTCCACTCTGACTGGGCCACCTGACTCTTGCAATTGGTTATTTGTTTGGGATTCAAATATCTAAAAGTATTCCCTTTTTTATTACCCACAATGCATCTAACTTGTTCTTTTATCAATTCACTCTTTATGAAATATGACTGGCAATCCCAATTGATGCCGATTGACATCATTTCGCCGGCGGAGGTGGTGCATATAATAGTCTATTCTTTTAAGATATTTTAATTCGTTTTCAAATTTTACCCAAATTAAAATATTAAAACACAAAGGTCACAAGTTATAAGATTTTATTATTTTTATTTGAATTTGATTTTTTTATAATACTAAATTTGTCAAAAACTAATTGAATTAAATAGGATTAATTAATTGTATGAGGCTTATTCTTTCTAAATCCTTATAAAATGTAATTTATTTTAAATTATAATGCTATATTATAATTTAAAAATATATTTTAATTATAATAAGATGTTTTAAATTTTTTTGATATTTTATTTTGAACTAACACCTACTTTTGTCTTTGTGGTATATAATTTTTTTCAATTTCGTCATTGAAAATTTTTTCTCAAATTTATTGCTAAATAATATTAATTTATCTAATTTTGTCTTTCACTTAGTTTGTCATTCAAATTTTCAATGAAAAGTTGACGGGAAGGCTCGAAACTTTTGTGGTTTAACCAATTATCTGAGAAGTTGCATTCTAGTTGTGCGCCTATTGTGTTATGGAGGGAAAAAAGAAAAAAATAAAAATAAAAGAAACCGTAGCATAATATGACCTGCTTCTTCTCCCTTATTATTAATGGAAAAGTGATGTCATTGAGCCTATCGAAGGAAGCATAAGGAAGCGTAAATAGAGTTCGTTCATTGGTCAGGTTGCTAAAACTTTGGGCCTTCCATGTCAGATTTTTGTTAAGAATTTAAGTGACACGTTAGTTGAGGGATAAAATTAGATAAATTAATATTATTTAGAGATATAATTTAAAAAAGTTTATAAAAATTAAGAAAAATTGCATATCATAGGAAAGCAAATGGATGTTTACTCTTTTATTTTGGTGCTCCACACATCCTAGATTCTGACTTCATTATTAATAATGGATGGTGATCAACGATAATAGATAATAATATATAGGAGTAATAATGATTGTAAAATATTAATAGAATGATAGATAAAATAATTTTTTTTATATAACTAATTTGAATTTAATATAAGAATCAAACATTCTTGTGAAATATTTCAAAAATGTCAAAAAAATTCTACAAATCAAATACTCCCTCGATATCTTGATTTGAATTAAAATATTATATATATATATATATATTAAGTAATTTATCGCCATAAAGAAAATACTGGTTTATCATAAATTTTTATTTTTTATTCTCCCGTAGGCAAAAAAGGAGAAAAAAAAAATCTTACTTCTGACTAAATTAGTAGTTGCTAGAAAAAAAAAATTAGTAATTGTCACATGCAAAGATTTAATTAGCTTCCATCACCTAATGCCAACAAAAACAGTTTTATCATGTAACGGTTGATGCATTAATATCAACTTTTTTTTTTTTGAAATATTTATTAGCGAGGCCTCGGACTGTTTATTTAAGGGACAAACAATTTTTTAGCCTGATTATAGCATGTATTTTTTTCCGGATTTAGCTTTTCTAAAATGTAAGGTATATTATAGAAGGTTAAGTAAATTATCACAATGGTTAATAAAAAAATTAAAGGAGTAAATAACTATAATTTAAAAAATTATTTTTTAGTTATTTGTTATTTATTAAATTTTAAATCATTGATTTTCTTATTAATGATTATGATAATCCACTTTACTCTCTAAAATATAACTTACACTTTAGAGAAGCTAAATTCCACTTCCTCTTGTTCTAAAAATTCTAAACTGTTATCCTTAGTCCTTATTTTTTTAAATTGAATAAACTTGTATTTTGATGACAATAAATAATTTTGATTGAGCTGAATTGATTTATTTTCAATGATTCGTTGTGGATGGCCTTAGACATCAGGTTAAAGATGTAGATTAGGCCTTGTTTTGCATATCATGTAAAGGTTTAGAGTTATTAGAATTGGTTCAAATTTGAAAGCTAATTTTGGAAGGCTTGCCTTTTGCTTTTAAACGAAAACTTTTTGAAAAATTATATCAAAAACATTCCAACATCTTTCTAAATAATTTGCCATATTTATTTAGCTGGAAGTTGAATTTTTAGAGTATTTTTATAATGTTCAAAAACGGTTAAAACAGTTTAAAATATCCTGCAAAATTTCAATTTTTCAACTCTATGCTTTATAATTCGAATCAATATTTTTTTCAATTGTTTTCACGGTCATGCTTGCAAAAACAGGGCAAGCATTCATGCTTGTGATTCAAATCAAAATTAAAACTAATTTTTTTGTGATTTAAATTGACTTTTCGAAACCCTTTTTTGTGATTCTAATTGCAATTCTCATCGCATGCATTCCTGGACTTATCAAAAGTTTGCAACTTTAAGCGAGTAGAATTACATTTTACATTGCATTTTAACAATTCGAATTGAAGTTTTCAAAATTGACTCTCGTGATTTTAATCACAATTCTACTCAAATTTTAAATTTTGAACTTGTGATTATGCTCACACGTTTATTTTTACAAATAACGGCTGATTTTTTACTATGTATTTTGATTTACTCCAAATACTCACTTCACATATTTTCTTAGTGAGAAAACCAAACTCTTCAAAGGTAAATACTTTCAAATACATTCGTTTTTCAATTCTTTACATCATCTTTTTTCATTTGAGCTAAATTTGAGTGAATATAATCCTATTATGCTTCATCTTTGTATCTTGAATTATTGAACTCTTACCAAATTTCTCTTGTAATAAAAATTTAAAACTGTTGGGTTTCCTAGATGTCATGGTCTGACAACTTAATTGTTAGAATATGCGGTGCTTAAACTCTTCGCTCGACACTCAATCAATTAGTATTTGAGAATAAGCCAACCAATCGGCATACACTATCTAAGTTTCGAAAATAATAGACAACACCCACAATTTATAGCACATCAAGTTAACTAAAAGCACAAATCTCATAGTATATAGCAACCAAATTACATATAAGGGCAACCAAGTTATTCACATAGATGATCATGATGTGTTCATATAATTTGAACAAATGCAAATGAATACGACCAAAAGTAAATAAATTTCGTGAGACAATATTTTGATTGAAGAAGGACTACTTCATTATTCACATTTAAAAGCCTCAATACACTCCTGAGTGTGTAGGGGAGGCTTATGGTCACACACTTGATCCCCCTAGATGAATGCTTCGATGCCCACCTCGGGTCATCAAACATTCCCCCTAAAGAGCATTCTAAGTCAAAGATCAAATGGCAAAAATAAATATACTTTTTTTGAGTTAATATAAGGACTTTTCTCTTAACTCCTAAAGGTTTTAATGTGCCATAACATATTGACATGAAGATAAAAATCTAAGAGTTACAATTATGTGCTTATCTACTCGCATTGGACAAGTTACCTTAGTTAGAATTATATACACACCCTCAAAATGGGGAAAAATTGAAAAAATAATCTACATGAGTATTTTCTCTCAAATTCGCACCACATGATTTCCTTTTCATACTTGATTTTTGTGCCAAGTTTCATTTGAATCTGAGCACATCTGCTTACCGAATTTGGTAACAAGTCCTAAATTGTGACATTAAAGATAGCCTAATCTAGGGTTGAAGAGTGGTTGAGCTTTTTCTTTCATTTCTTTGAGTGAGAATTTTAATGGGGTTGCAATTGTAGTTAAGCAATTGTTATATTTTACCTTCTTCAAGTGCTAGTTTAAACTTAGAGATTTTCATTATAGTAGATTTGAGCTTGGTTGAGAACATGAAAGTGGATGTATGTCTTGAAATCAATTTTTCAAGGGGGAACCATTATAAATTAGCATTTGAATTTCTCTATTCTTATTATTTTACTTTCTACACTATATCTTGTTTAGATTCATTATTGTTCATTTTCTTGTTAGATTGTTGATATTATGCTAGCTAGTATTTATATTTTATTTATGGACAAATATTTTTTGTGTCCAAGAGAATTTATTGTTTTTGTTAAATTTTATAAGGGGATTGAAAAAATTATTTTAAAATTGTAAAATCTTAAAACCAATTCACTCCCTTGTTAGTGGAATCCTTAGTGTGTGTTTGGCACACTAAAAAAGGTTAGCTTTTAATTTCTTAACTTGGTCAAATAATTTTTTTTTATATTTTAAATGTGTTTGGTGCATTAGCTTTTTTAGGAGGAAAAACTTTTTTTAAAAAAGTTACTTTAAGTAGCTTATAACTTATTAGAGTAAAGTTTTTAATTATTTTTTCTTAATTTATCCTTTTTCTTCTAGTTGATTGATAGTCTGTATCCTAATTAATTAAAAACCCTCATTTATAAAATTTATTTTTTTCTAATATCATACTATTTTTAATTCTTTTTTTTTCTTTTCAAAAGCCAAAGAGGATAAAAAACCACATACATTTAACATAAATAAAAAAAATATAAAATATATGATATCATAAAATATAATTAATTAAATTTTAAATAATTTTATTCTTATTTTAAATGTCTGAATTAAATCAATATACTTTGATATCAAAATAAATATAAATTAATTTACTTCATTTATTACTTAATAAAATTAATATATCCTTTTATGCTATTTTATATTTATAAGTTAATTCAATAACTAATGTTATCAAACATTTCTACCACAATGAGTTAGCTTATTAGTTTTATCTAGTAATTAATAGTTAGTAGTTAGTAAAACAACTAACAGTTAACTTATCAATTAACTTATTAGCTACTTACGCTAAACAAACTTAATATTAACTTATTATCTACTTACGCTAAATAAACTCAATATTAATCAAGAGGAATTTAGTTACATAAGCTTCCCCATTAATATTAGCCCATCATCAATTTTATCGAGGTAAAATGGCATGATTTTCGTTATCTTCACGCCCCAAATATCCCTTTTCATTTGTTTTATTTTTTTTGGGTAAAAAATTAATGTTATTATTACTGGAGGTGGGCATAAATCTAGTTCAACCCAATAAATCTGAGTAACTTGATCTAAATTCAAGAATAGGATTGGATTTAGGGTTTGATCAGATATATATTTCTTAAAATTATCGAATTTAGTAGCATTGATGTTTCAGAAATCAAGTTCCAGCCAAACAAACTCAGATTTGTATATCACTACTATTTAATAAACGGGTTATTTTGAAAAGGCTTTTCTTTTGATGGTGCTATGTCAATTTTATTCTGGAGACAGCTTCATTTCTAGTGAATTCACATAAAAAAAATAAACAAATTAAAATTTCATTTTTTTATTTTTAATTTTTTCAAAATTGAGAGACGAAAAATATTAATATCAAATTCTGATTAATCTCCTAAAATCAAGTTTCTATTACTATTACTATTTTAAATTTTACAATTTAATTTTGATTTTCATTTAAATTTTACTACTTATTTATCCTTATTTTTTCTTGTAACTTTTCAAAAATTGAGAGAAAAATATTATTATTAATATTCCTTAATATTTACAATTAGTTAGTGTATTTTCAATTTATTTTATAACCATTACAAAGATGCACTATATGTAATTGATATTTATATTTTATGACTAAATTATGCATTGTACATTTATTATTCTAATAAATTATATAAATATTTCATTTTTTGATATCGTAAGGGCATCCAATATCGTCTTTAGGACTTTTCTCCTATAATGTCTTAGATTCGAACCTATAACGTTTTGTAGTTGTTAAATGATTTGTCACTTATGCTATCACAATGAATAAATGTTTCATTTTGTTTTAGATTTTCCACTTGTGATGTTATTAATTAATAAATTATACTTTATCTCATACAAATTCTTATCGAATTTGATACTATATTTTTTTCTTCATAATTTGAAAAATACTAATAGATATTAACTTTATAAAAATTTGAGAGAAAGTATTAAAAATAATTATAAAAAGATTATTAAACTCAATCAAAGGGGTTGTTTGGTTGGAGAAAATTAAAAAGGGAAAGGGAATGAAAGGTTTTCATTTCTTTTATATGTGTTTGGCAAAAAAAAAAGGGGGCTCATTCCCTTTCCCCATTCTCCCCTTTTGAATTTTGATTCTCAATAAATCTTCATCAAATCCTAGATCTCACCTATACCTTTCCACTCCTTCATTACTTCACCACTGTCGACCATCGGTGATAGACTTTCTAGTGACATCATTGGCGAAGATAATAGGTCACTAATGAAGATAACAAGGATGACAGCTTATTGGCAAAGAAGATAGTGGTGGAGAGATCAAAGAGTATTGGCTTTGCCATGGAGTGAAAGTAGTTTTGCATGTCAATGACCAAAAGACACATGAATTTGGGTTTGAATTTCTCCTCTTGATCTCATATTTTTTGTATGATGGAGAGGATTTGCAGGAATAAGCTATTGATTCTTTCCTAATGCTGGCAATTGATGGTGTTAGTATACTAGTGACGAATGCTACTTGGTTTCAGTCTTAATTTTTTTTTCTTTTGTACTTAACTTAATAGATTTAGATTTAAAATTGATTTTTATTTGTTTGATTTGTTGACAATGGATTTTGGTTCAGTCCCAAATCTAGCCAACCAAAGGAGTTTTAAACACCCAAACTGCTTTCTGGTTGAACTAACAAAAAAGGAATAGTAGAGGAAACACAAAATTTTTAACGTGGTTCAGTCAAAATTGGATGGCATCAGTCCTTACATCTATGGTAGCTTTTTATTAATCTGGAGAAAATTTTATAGAGTTTTGATATTTTCTTTTGCCCCCTTTTTACAGTGATCTCCCTTTTCTTATTTATAGAGGCTTAGAAGGCCACAATTGTAATTTTACAAGCTATAAATCTGTTATATCAAACATTAAATGTACAAGATAGCTTAGACTACTGTAAAATGGCTTCTACAAGTTACTTTCTATGTATGGGTCCCGGTCAGCTACTTATTGTAGAAGCTTTGCAAGTTAAGTCTGAGTGGAAGTAGGCTTTGTGCTTGACCTCTATAGGCTTCTCGCTGAGTGGCGCTGAATAGGGCACTGTGTCTAGCGAGCTGAGGTTCTTGTTTGGGATCACTATCGACCTTGACCAGTGAAGCCGAGCTCACACTTGGTGATGTGAGCTTACGTAGGGGAATTACTAGCGAAGCGAGTTGGGGTTGCGGCCTTAGCCTGGTCCTTTGCTCTAAGTTCATGATTAACGATATGGTGCTTATACTTATTGACCTCAAGTTGGTGGGAGTTGGACCTTCACCAGTTGGACTTGCTTCTTGGGCTTTTGCTAGCCCACTTATGGTACCAAAAATCACCTATAACATTAGCCTCTAGCTCTTAGTTCACTTTGTGGACTAAGAGCAAAGTGAACTAAGAGCTAAAACTTGCTGGCAAAAGTCAATGATTGTAGTTTGAATGCTGCTTGTTAGTGAGCTCGAATTGAGTGCTTGGACAAATCACATGCAATGTTATGGGCGGATTCCTACACACCACAGCTAAACAAATATAAAGTAAATAACCATTTGATTTAATTTACTTCAAATGATGGTAAGCTTGAGCACCGAAGCCCCCTAGGGTATAATGAGCACAATAACTAGGCAGGTCGCATGAGAGCTATGTTGAAAGGTCGTGCCATAGCATTCTTGTTGCTTAGTGGGCGATATGATTTTATCCTAGCGCCTCTACGCTTTAGCGAGCTTTTTGCTAGAAATGAGTATATTTTGAACATCTCCACACTTTAATGCAGTTGGCAATGAGTTTATTTTAAGTATTTTCACACCTCAATTGGACCAGAGGTCACAGTTGGCGATGAGTTTATTTTGATCGTCTCTACTTCTCAATTAGACCAGAGGTCACAGTTAGAAAGGAGTTTACATGTTGCTTGAGAAAGCTGACCATATACAAGCTTAGAGGGTCACGTACATTTGAAAGCAAAGAGCAAATTGGATACATGTAATCAAAAGATCACTCTGGGGCTGTGCCAACGGCAAAACAAGGTTTCTTTTAACAAAGACAAAGAGGGAAGCTTTTACACTAGCTTCTAAACTATAATACATCATCAATGTATAATCTTAATTGAGGCTTCCTGCTTTCGATCGGGATCTCGTTGGGGATGCTAAGGCCGCTATCTCACAAGTCGCACCATATATTCTCTTAGGCAGCCCTTCTTGATCAAGTTCTTAGTGGTATCCCTCAATTCCTGACAATTCAAGGTTTCGTGCTTGACCTCGTTATGATAGGTGCAAAACTCTTCCCTATTTCTTTGCCTATAAGGGACCTTGGAAGGGTTGGGCCTCCTGATGTCTTCTCTTTCCCTTTCTGTTATATATATCCTATCCCGAGTGTCAGACAAGATACTATAATTCACATGGTGATCTAGATGTGGAGGGCACTCGTTCTTTGCCTTCTTTTCAAACTGGCCATCAGAGTCATTTATGTGCCCACTTTTGTCATTGCCAGAGTTATTCCTCTTCTTGCTCTACTCGGGGCCACCTACTTCGCTCGTTTGTTCAAGCTTGTTTTAACCAAAAGTTTCCTTCCATCTAATTTGCTTAGCAGCTCGCTCATAAAACTCACCCAAGTCACTTACTAGGGATTTATACAGATTTTTAAATAGCTTTCTATTGGCAATGGATTTCGGTTCAGTCCTAAATCTAGCCAACTAGAGAAGTTCTATGCACTCAAATTGCTTTCTAGTTGAACTAATAAAGATAAAGGGGAAGAGCAAAGAAAACACAGGATCTTTAAAGTGGTTTAGCCAAAATCAGACAACATCGATCTTTACATCCATAGTAGCTTTTTATTAATCTAGAGAAAATTTTACAAAATTTTGGTATTTGCTTTCGCCCTTTTTTTACAATAATCTCCCTCCTCTTATTTATAGAGGCTTAGGAGGCCACAATTGTAATTTTACAAGTTGTAAATTTGTTACATCAAATATTAAATGTACAAGATAGCCTAGACTACTGTAAAATGACTTTTATAAGTTATTTTTTATGCATAGGTCCCGGTCAGCTGCTTCTTGTAGAAGCTTTGCAAGTTAAGTCTGAGTAGAAGTAGGCCTTGTGCTCGACCTCTGTGAGCTTTTCGCTGAGTGGCGCTGAGTGGCGCGCTATGTCTAGTGAGCTGAGGTTCTTGTTTGGGATTGCTACCAACCTTGACTAACGAGGTTGAGCTCGTAATTGGTGATGCAAGTTCACGCAGAGGAACTGCTTGCTAAGCGAGCTGGGGCTGCGGCCTTGGCCTGGTCTTTTACTTCGAGCTCGCGATTAACAATATGGTACTCATGCTTAGCGACCTCAAACTGGTGGGAGCTGAACCTTCGCCAATTGAACTTGCTTCTTGGGCTTTTGCCAGCCTACTTGTGGTACCAAAAACCACCTATAACAAGATTGAATATTAAATTAGGAAAGTTGAATCTATATATGAACTATATTTTAGTTTTTTTTTTTAAGAAATTTGTAAAAGTTTGAAGTTGCAAATGTTTAATTACATGTCTCATTTTTCCATAAATTTTGCAAGCTTTTCAATAGAACATATAACTTGAAACTCTTGTAAGAAATTGGAATTCTATATCAAAAATGTTGCAATTATTTTAAGAATCTTGCGACTTATTCATCTATTTCTGCAAATGTAACTTCTACGATTAAATTTGCGTAGCTTTCGATACATGACATAATCATCACGCAACACTACATTTTGTGCAACAAAAATTTTCAAATCCACAAAAAGTTACCAATAATTATAATATTAATACTACATGTTGTCGCTACTTATAAAATTAGTGTAACATGCGCCAATTTCGCTGTGACTTCAATGATCAAATTATCATATAAACGGCAAAAACTTATCAACAGAATAGATAACCATTAGTCTCCCATTTGAGATGTGATTATTATATCCCTTAAATTATATAGTTAATATTAGTATTTTAATTTTTTTACTTTTATCATAATTATTTATCACTCCTTTCACTTGCAAAAATAAAATAAATGAAAAATCTTGAAGTGGATAGTTGAACTCTATCTTAACAACATCAAATACATGATAAATAACAATTAAGAACAAAAGTAAAATCACACATATTCTATATTACTTGAATTATCAACCTCTGTCAAAGTTACCGTACTATGTTATGTTACATTCCGATTTTTAGGAATTTGATTGGCATGAATTATTAAGTGGTATTTGCGAACTCATGAGTATTCTTATTTTAAAAATCTTTTTTAATATAAAAACATGAAAATCATGCATAAAATATGGTTTTGGGCCCTTTCATCTAAAGGTCATGGCACACAATTTTAATGAAAACCATTTTAAAGTAAATAATTTCTAATTCCTTTGAAATAAACAAATCCTCTCTAAAAGGTCATAAGTCTTAAATTTAGATCTCTTATTTGATTGGGTGGACATTAACCACGAAAAATAAGTTAAGAATATCATATACATGATATCCATCACACAGAACTATGAAGTATCTTCTAAGATAACCTTCATAAATTCATTGACTAGAAAAAAAAATTAATGAATGGGGTGGTACAACCTAACCACTCAGTGAACAAAAAAATGTTTAACCCATCCATCACACAGAACTATGAAGTAACTTCTAAGATAACCTTCATAAATTCATTAACTAGAAAAAAAATTAATGAATAGGGTGGTACAACCTAACCACTCAGTGAACAAAAAAATGTTTAACCCATCTTTGGGTTGAAAATGTCTTGGCTATACACATAAATGTAGTTCATGTGATATATATATATATATGTGTGTGTGTGTGTGTGTGTGTGTGTGTGTGTGTGTGTGTGTGTGTGTGTGTGTGTAAGTATAAAAATAATGATAATCCTAATTTACATGTATCTCTAATCCTCTTTATCTTTATGTTCTAATATAAATTTACTATCTATTATCAAGCATATCCTGTAATCTAAAAAATTATCACATTGTAATGGAATTATTCATATATTTTATACTAGCAATAGTGGGTCAATAAAAAGAGCAATGACTAGTACTAAATCTTATGTTCTTTGGAATATCTTAATTTGAGCTGCATATCCCCTATGATATAGGCTTAAATCTTGTACCCTCTTATACCACAGTATGAGTCATTCATTACGTAGCCTAGTGATAAAAATCATATCATAGTTATAGTCTTTCATCTCCTAGTGCACATAATGTAGGATGAGGTAACCCATACCTAAGAAGGAGAGAGAATTAGGTGTTTTTAAAACTTTTGCTATTTTTAAAATTCTTTTTAAAAATCTCTTAATTTTAAAAAGTCATGAGATGATTTTAATTCAAACAAACCTAAGATAATTTAATGAACATGTTTCCACACAAGATATAACAAATCAAAGTATTCGTGAGTAGCAACTTTTTTTACTATGCATAAACAAGCCATAAATAAGCACAAAATATTCAACAGACTTCAACAATAAAAATAGAGAATGCCAAATTCTCAACATCAACAAGAGTAAAATAAATAACACAATGTAAATTGCTAGAAAAAAAAGAGAATAGGGAAAGAGGAATCAAACAAAAGATTTTTTATAGTGGTTCCCCTTTAAAAATCTACTCCAAAGTATACATCCACTTTTTAAGCTTGAAACAAGCTCGATTATACTAATCCTTCAAGTTTAAATTGGGCACTTGAAGAAGCATTTAATCCCTTCAAGTTTAACACAAACACAAGGATAAGCCTTTATAACGATTGCTCAACCACAATCGAAAAACACTTTAAGAAACCCACTCAAAGAAGAAAAACAAAGAGGTCAATCACTCTTTCTAACATAGGATTGGCTAATCATCTCAAGTTCAGAGGCTTTTGATTTGAATCACAAAGGTCCAGTTAAAATTCAATTTGAATCTCTTTTGAAAGTAGACTCTTGGTCATTTTTCAAAAAAGATGCGATTTAAATAGCAAAAAATAGTTCAAAATTTCGATTTGAATTGCCTTAAATCTCAAACTCTCTGTCCAAGCCTAGAGGTTATGATTCAAATCGTGGACTCAATTCAAAAAGGCCTAATTCGAATTGCAAGGTTAGAACTTATTTTTTAAAATTACTGTTTTGAAATCAAAATTTCTTCTAACTCATTTTAAACCTTTTTACAGCAATTATTTCAATCAAAAACCATAATTCCAAGTGTAAAAATTTGATAAATCATTTTAAAACATTTAGGAAAGCTTTTAAAGAAATAATTCAATTTTCATGAAATCTCTTGGGGGCAAAACCTTCTAAAATTAGTTTCAATTTTAAGCTAAATTCAAATAATCATATACCTTTACATTTTAGCTAAAACAAGACCTAATCTAAGTCTTCATTAATTGAACAAAGGCCTTTCAAGATGAATTCACTAAAAATAATCAAAATATGCTCATCCAAAATCATTTATTATCATCAAAACACAAATTAACTCATTTAGAAAATAAGAGCTAAGATCAACAATCTCCCTTTTTTTATGATGACAAACAATTTTGAGGCCTTTGATAGCCTTAGTAAAGAGCTTGAAGATTTGATGTCTATTACAACATCTATGAAAAAATTGATGGAGGAGAAGGATAAAGTACTTCAAGAGTCTAAGGAAAAAAATCAAATCTCTTGAAACCGCTGCCTTGAATGCCTCTAAGGAAACTTAGAACCATAAGTCTACTTTTGAGAAAATTAAGACAGGCTTTAACTTTGTGGAGCATGAATGAGATGAATGAAAAAAAAAATGTAAATCTCTTGGAAGCTAAGAAGACTGCTGTAGAGAAGCTAGCGACTAATTGAAAAAAATTAGCTACCAAATCATTTGGCGTTAGTTTTAATTTAGCGGTCAACTAAGTTAAGTATTTGTACAAAGACCTTGATCATGACTAGTTGGACAAAGACAAAGACATCCATAACTTTGCACTTGAAGATGCAAGATTAATTGTAGAGAATATTGAAGAAGGCGTAGAGGATTGTTAAATGATTAGCTAGATATAATCATTTTGAATTTTGTTATTTTTGGATACCTCTTTGTGTATTTTAAAATTTTATGGCTCTTGTTTAAGTATTTTTAACAATTTGAAACTTAGCCCTTATGCTTGGGTTATCAAATATCATTGTTTTAAGTATTTCATTGGATCTAGAACCTAAAATCTTGTCTTTGTTATGATTTAAAGTTGTTCAATCATTTGCTTGATTTGGTTTCAAATCCCAAAAATTTATCATTCTTATAATTTTAAACATAAGTTTAGGTTTGTATATTCATTTGATGGATTATATATATAACTTCATCTATATGATCAACTTTGAACTCATATTGTATCATGCAATGGCCTTCAAGACCTTGCTTCTTAACCATTATGGTTATATGTAATGATTCAATCTATTTAATTAATTTTGAGTGTTCTTTAAGACCTAGTAACCTAACCATTATGGTTGATCATATATTTAAGCCCTTTGGCTCTAACATATAAGGCAAGTTTTTTACCTTTTTATGGTCTTTTAGACCGTAAACATCAAAGCTGACCATAATGGTCAGTAGGTTTTAAGCCAACGACTATACTTGCAAAGCATTATTTTTGAATTTTTGGTCTTTTAACCTATTGTAAGGTGACCCATTCTTATGGTCGATCAGAATTGGAGCCAGTGACTCTTAATTATTAATGCTAATTTCATGATGTTACTTTTGATTAACTTATATTGTTTTTAAAAATATTTCTTCAAAGAAAACCCTTATTAAAGCCCATATTAAGACAAAATAGATAAGTTTTTATTCATTCACAATGGAGCAAAAGAATTGTAATACAAGATCGACTAATGTAGGGAAAGAACCTCATTTGGGCTTTCCAGATCCATAATCGATCAGTCATACCTATAAATTTTATTATCTAACTACTTGAACATGATATTCCTTTAAGTGCATGTTATGTCTAGAACTTGTGGAGCTTTTTTCCATCCACTGCTTATAAGTGGTATGCACCATTTCCCAAGTTGCTAGCCATACGATGAGGTCTTATATATTTATTGCTAGCTTTCCATCTTTAGGTTTTTTTTATGGATCATCTGTCTTTCATAATACTAAAGAACCCTTATTGAAACCTCGTTATTTTACTCATTCATTATGGTATATAGCCCATTTCTGCTTGTAAGTGACCGATCGAATATGAACTATCTCTAAGTCTTTCTTCAACATATCAAAATTCTTTAAAAGTAAGCAGTCATTCATTTTTCATCAAATCTTTATCTTCGATCATTGGCCTCTTCTATTTCAATAAGAATAAAGTTTCATACCCAAATACAAGATGGAAAAGTGCCATCCTAGTAGTTGTTTGAACATTAGTCTGACAAAATCAGACAACATTTGGTAATTCTTCAACTCATAAACATTTTAATCAATGCAAGTACTTTTTCAAACCATCTGATAGGATTCAATTCACCAATTTAGCTTGTTTATTGATGCTAAATAGAAGTGAATTTTTCCATAATCTCTATATCTTAGAAAATTTTCTTAAAGATGTCACTTATGAATTGTGCACCATTTTCAATCACCAATGCATGAAGAACACCATATGTGCACACAATATACTTCCAAATGAATTTTTGAGTGTTACAAGCAGTAATAATGGCTAGGGGTTTAGTTTCAACCTATCTAGTAAAGTAATCAATAGTAACAATTAAAAATTTTGAACTGTTTGGAGGTTATCAATAAAGGTCCTAAGCATTCTACTCCTTATTACATGTGGCATCACAAGGAAGTAAAGGTTTTTTGTTCGGTTGGTGGCTTTCATAGGATGTTGGCATGTTTATGGTATTTGTCACATCTTTTCACCATTTCTAAAACATCTTGCTTCATGGTCAGCTGATAATATCTTAGTCGTAGGTTTTTTTGAGTGAGGGATGTCCCAGCTATATAGTTGCCACATACTCCCTCACGCACTTCTCTTAGCATATAATCAGCCTTTTCTAAATGCAAACATTGCAACATGGGTAATGAAAAACCTCGCTTATATAGTCAATGATTTGCTATATAAAAAAGGATAACTTGCTTCTTTATTCTTTTAATTGTTATTTGGTCGTCCAGGAATGATTAATCTTTTAGGTATACCTCGATAGGATCTATCCAAGATAGCTATTGATCAATTTGTATCATTTCCTCCTCTTGTATACTTGGTCAATCAATCATTTCTTGTAAAAGAAATTGATTGTTAATAATTATTTTTGCACTTGCTAATTTGGAGAAGGCATCTGCCCAATCATTCTCACTCTAAAGTATCTATTCCAACTTAAAAGTTTCAAAACCAAATATTAGGATCTTAACTTTCTCAGTGTATTTGAGAAGGCATGGAACTTTAGTCTCATTTGTTATGTTAATTTGACCAACCATGAGCTACAAATCACTTTTTGCATTAGTAGCTTTTACTTCGAACTCTTTTGCCAGTTTCAAATAGGTAATCAATGCTTTATACTTGGCATAATAATTTGTCATTTAGAAATCGAACTAAAGTGCATACTCAATTACTATCTCATCTGGTCCTTCAAGGATGACACTTGCACCACTTTCCATCTTATTAGAGAAACCATCCATATGCAATATCTACTCATATAATTAATCTTTTGACATATTTTCCTCTTAGTTGGTCTTGGTTAACTCAATTACGAAATCTACTAAAACCTGAGCTTTAATTGCTTTCCTTGGTATATAAATTAACTCGTATTCTGGTAGCTTGACCAACCAAGCCAATCTTCTAGCCAAATGAAGTTTTTGTAAAACTTATTAAATGGATTGGTCTATCTGTACAATCACATGGTGTGAATGGAAATATAGCTTCAATTTTCATGAAAATGTTAACAAAGCAAATGCTAATTTTTTAATCTTTTGATATCTATGTTCGGGTCCATGTAAAGCTTTATGAGTATAGTAGATTAGCTTTTATTCATCTTCTTCTCTAATTAAAATCAATCCTACTGTTTCATTGGTAGCAACTAAATAAAGGGATAAAGCTTTCTTGGTTTTCATTGTTAACAAGATGGGTGAAGATGACAAATATTTCTTTTAAATTCCTTTGAGCTTTTCAAGATTTTGTAAAATAATAAACATTTATCTACCGATCTATGGTATCTACATTCAATTTTTAGGGTACAATATTTCAAATATGGATATTTTAATTTTAAAGAAAGTAAAAGATTACTTGACAAGAAATGCGAAGAGCCACCATTCGACCATTCAACTGTTAGACTTCCTTTAGGTTAGTTAAACTTTTCATGTCTAGGATTGTTTGACACTTGGTAGGATTAACCTCGATTCCTCTTTCTGTTAACATAAATCTAAGAAACTTTCTAATTGTGACCCTGAAGGCACACTTATTGAGGTTTATTCTCATTCAATTTTTCTTTGTTATAATAAGAATTTCTTTAAGATCATTTAGATGACTGAATAGGTTAGTCAACTTGAAGATCATTCACTTGGGAGCATTAACCTAGATTTTTGCCAATTTATTCTTAAAAAACCTTGTTCATCATTCGCTGTTAGGTTGCTCCAGACCAAGAGGCATAACCTTGTAGTAGAATACCCCCTCATTAGTAATGAACATGGTATTTTCTTGGTTTTCCTTCTATATCAAAATTTGATTGCATCCTAAAAACCACACCATAGAAGCTCAAGGCCATGTAACTAGATGCCCTATTAGCTAAGCTATTAATGTTTGGAAGTGGATATGAATTTTTTGGATAGGCTTTATTTAAATCTATAAAATATACACGCATTTTCCAGGTTCCATTTGCTTTCATCACCATCACCACATTAGGCAAACAATTAGTATGAGGAATTTCACATATAAAGTTTTCCTTTAGTAGTTAATCAACTTTGAATTTTATTACACCTGACCTTTCAAGACTTTGATGCCTCTTTTTCTACTATATCGATTTGACTAAAGAATCAATGGCAAGTTTGTGACAAGTAACTTTTAGGTGAATTCTAAGCATGTTAGTGACAGGCCATGCAAATGCTTTCACATATTTTATGAGAAGATTGATCAATTTTGATTGCAATTCTACTAATAAACCCTACTCTATCTTCACCATTCAATCATCATTTTCCCCAAACAACCATATTCCTTATATTTTAGACTCAAGTTTCATTCTTTGCCATCTTCTTAGGGATCCATTGATTCTGCACTTATTAGCTTGCAATCATTAATCTTTTTCTAAGTTAGACCAATTAGTTACGATTCATTCTCCATTTTTTGTTTTCACTTTAAACATTCTCCCTTTTCCAAGTTATTCATGTAATATCTTATACTTGTGACTTGATCAACTTTCACTTACCCTACCCTGTTTGGAGTCAAGAACTTCATGAATAGGTGAAAAGTGGACATTATGGCCTTAGCCCAATTCATGGAAATTTGACCAAGGATAGCATTGTATGCCATGTTTGGTGCATTGAAAACCAAAAATTCTATATCCAAATTGGTAACCTAAAGCTATGTCCCAAGTGTGACTCTCATTCTGTTCGACCCTTATATTGGAACTTGGTTGCTCAAAAATTCAATCGAGTTACCTAAATATGGTTTCACATTAACTCTGGAAATTTGAAAAGTGGTATCTGCATAGCCATACAATATGTATGTTGAACTCCCTTGATCCACTAAAATTCATTTTATTAAATAATTGTGGATTGTGACAGTGATGACCACTGGAACATTATGGTCCTTGTTAAACCCTGAAACATACTTTTTCTCTGAGAAAGAGATAGTAAGTGCTTATGCTTTTGACTTTTTGCTTTCTATAGCCATTATCGATCATAAATGTTATTTTTTAGTATTATTGGAAATTCCTCTGCCAATAAAACCTCCTAGTATGACTTCTACCACCTCTATTACCTCAGGTTCTTTCACATCTTTTTTTTTTCCTTTGTCAGTCAGTCTTGCACTACAGATCATGAATGAGAATGAGATCTTTCTTGTGTAATCTATTTATTCCATGCTTGGTATGATTGTTTGCTTCCTAGTCAGCCATACTTCTTGTACTGTTACAAATGCCCCTTTCTAATTAGGTTTTTTATTTCATTTTTCAACATAATGCACTTATTGGTATTGTGAGACCAATCTTTATGGTGTTTGCAGAATTTCTTATTTTCTGGAAGAGGGTTGCGATTCTTTTCATGTGGCAAATTTAGTAGCTCTATGGCCTTCACATAATTTATTATTTCTTCATTGAAGCATTCAACAAAGTGTAGTAATTAAATCTTGGCCTTAGTCCTCAGGGTCGGTCATCCCTTTGCCTATTCTCTCTTAGTCGATCGTCAAATTGTCCCTAAGATTGCTTCTGCACATATTTTACTTCCTTTGCATTAATAAATTTGGAAGATCATGCAAGCAATTCATTTAGGGACTCAATGGGTTTTTTAGCCAAAAGTTGCTTGGTTGAACCAATCTAGGTATTCTTTTAGGGGCTCATTCTTTCCCTGTTTAATGTTTGTCAAAGAAGCACTAGTCTTCTTATGGACTCTAGAAGTAGTGAAGTGAGCCAATAATTGTTCAAATGATTTTTGAATTTCCCCATCGAGTTAGGTTTTAAACCTACAAATTAGCGAAGGCTAACTTTTTTTGAAGTCATGGAAAAAAAGCTCTATACACGATTACATCAAGAGCACTAGAGAGTAACATTACTGCTCAGAAAGCTTTGATATGTTCTTGAGGATCAACAGTTCCATCGTAAGATGACAAATTTGTTGGAGCTTTAAAGTTTTGTGAAATAGGAACCTTTATTATTTCTCTAACAAAGGGAAGATTTTCATTTTCGTTATTTTCTTGTTGACAATCATGCCTTACATATCCAATTGATTGATTTTTTATTTGAACAATCTTATCAGGTTGATAGTCCGTATCCTATGAATTTGCCATGCTATCATTTTTATATTCTACCATTCAATCATGGAATGGTCACCGACAGCAGCTTGACTCTCATAATACTCATTTTGGCGATGTAACTCATGTTGTCAATTGATATTCCGTTGAAGCTCACTCCTTATGAATTCCAACTCATCTTTGAGTTGTCAATTTTAATGATCAAGCATTTCATACTCTAAGTTTCTACTCAAATGACTTTTTATGTGTTCTTCATGTAATGTTCAACCTGAATTGTCATGATGGTTGACTAATTGCCATTAACTAGTGCTTGACTGTGGAAATGATACACAGTGATGCAAACGTTGCATCTTCAATTAATTAATTTAGCAATCTAAAAAATAAGAAGGTTAATAAGGGAGGAACTCATAAAATCTTGAATAATTCGTTAATTGAGAAATGCCTATGTTGCCAATTTTGTGACTAGATCTTACAAAACAAAGATCGCCCACAATTAAAAAAAATGATTTATTAACATACTATTCTTAAATTTGCAGATAAAACAAATATTCAAAAATTCATATGATATTGGATTCTACCCATGAAAAAATGATTTCATAGATTCATGTAGCAGAAATATGAAAATTGAAATAACAACAAAAGAACACAAGAGATTGCGAAAAATCATAAAATATCGCAAGGGACCATGAAAGATTGCAAAAGATCACCAGAAAAATTCAAGAAATTGATATTACAAGTTCTACAATTATACACAATTGAATTGGAATGATTAATAATGCATATATTAATAGAAAAAGATATAATCGAACAAGGAAAAGTTGTCGGGGTTGGATCGCAAACGGCGCCACTAATGAAAACTTGTTTGAGGCCTTATCAAAGATTGACAAAATAATGGTGGAGGACATCCGAGTATGATGACAAAACTCCTTGCATTATTAGTTTAGGTAAAGGCGATCACCAAGACCTTTCCAACGATCAAGTCAATCACTTTAGCAATTCTTAAAATACAAATGATAATAAAAAGAGTAAGTTCACACCTTTTCTCTTTATACAGGTTCAAAGTAAAAAGAGTAAGTTCAAATTATTTTATGACAACTACAAATATACATTACATGTAAATCTTAGTAGCCCTTTAACATGGTTTATGAATCAATAAATAGTTTATTTTCATATTTTATAATTAAACCATGCTCGCACGAATATTATTTTAGTTATAAAAGATGATTTTAATAATAATATTGAGCACCTAAGGATAATTATCTCATAAAGATAATATCATGCTAATATCCTAATATGAGATAAATGAATTATCATAGATAATTCATTATAAATAAACACCAACTCTGAGGCCTCTCTCCTAATACCTATATAAATGTATAAAGGTTAGAGTTATAATTGCAATGATTGAAGAGAGACTTAGGGGCATTTGATTTAAAGTGTGAAAATAGAAAGGAGATGGAATCAAATAAGGGGGAGTAAAGGTAATGGTAAGGTAAGGGTTATTTTTTAATTTGTTTAGTTTAGTGAAGAAATGGAATCACATTGTTTATGATTCCATTTCTTGTTGTTTAGTTGGGTAATGGTCAATAATGATGAATGGTGGTTAAAGGTGGTATGGTGGTGGACAATGGTCAATGACGGTAGATGGTAGTGGGTAATAATTAACAATAGTAGGCGATGGTAGCCAATGGCCAATGACAGTAAGTAGTGGTGGACGATGGACAACGACATGAAGTAGTGTTAGATGATGTGGTTAACAGCAATAGATAATAATAGATAGTGACCAGTGGTGGTCAACGATGAAGTGTGGTGGTAGCGGTGATCAATGGCCAAAGGTGGTGGTAGACAATGGTCAATGGTGATAGTGATGATGATAGACGATGGTCAACATTGGAAAGTGGTGGTGCTAGTAGGTAGTTGTTAACAAAAAAGGTGGGTGGTGAGCGATGGTCAACGATGGAAGGTAATGGTGAGCAGTAGTTAACTGTAAAAGGCGGATGGTGGGTAGTGGTTGATAATAAAATATTTCACTCATTTAATTATTCTCTCACTTATCATTTTAAGGTCCAAAAATAACTTACTTCAGCTATGTTAGCATGTATTTATAGTGTGATGTCAATTGGATGCATTATATGAAATTCTGTATAATTCGGCTATTTTGAGTAGTTTCTGTAATCTGGCCATATCTTGAGCTACACTTGTCCAATTAATGTGATTCTTATCTTGTAGGAAAGCTAAGATGTAGCACTACAAACTTCATGAAGACCTCCAAGGCTAAATCACATGATTGGTTATCTAAATTTAGAGTTGAATCTGACACCAGAATTCTACCTCAGCTTATCCCAGGCAGCTTGACCTCTGAACATTTAGTAGATCATATCTAGAGCTACACAAGTCCAATTGAGATAAAATTAGACCAAATGGAAGCTAAGACACAAGGTCACATTTCATATGAAGACTTCTAGTGCTGAAGAGATTAAATTAGGCATGAAAAATATACTGCAACATAGAGGCATAAATGCTGTGAAAAAGGACCTCTGCAAAACTTGGTTTTAAGGCCTCAAATTGGCATGGATCTTGAGCCCAATGGATCATCCTTTGCTCCAACTCATACTCAGCCAGTTGGAGACCCTTAAGTCAGTGAAAAGAAGGAAATGCGATCTACATTGAGAACATAACATGCAATGCCAAAGGTAGTAGACTACACTAGCCATCATGCCAAACTCCTTTTTGTTTAAGAGTTTTAGTTCAGTTTTAAGAGTAGTTTTGGAGTAGTTTTTAACTTAGTTTTCTAGTAGGAGTAGTGTAGCACGTTTTCTTCTTCTTTTCTTTGTATTTTTTGCCTTCCATGGAAGGTTGACTTTGTAATTAGCACAAGGGGTTAATAGACTTGAAGATTTATGTTGAGATCTTGATATTCCATTCTACATTCAATTGCTGGTCAGTTCTTTTCTATTTCCTCTCTGTTTTGCTGTGAATATCTGAGTTGAATGACTTCGTTTGATTTAGATGTTATATGATTGTTACTTAATGATCAATTATAGGAAGAGAATATGAAAACTAGGCAATGCATTGAGCTTTTAATGTGTTGTTTGTTTGCCTGAATCTTGACTGCTTAGGATAGATTCATTAATCATTCCAAGGCTTCTTGTTATAATTATCAATAATTGAATGAACATTTATTGATCAATGATACATGAATCTCAAGCTAGTTAATTCCCTTGGCTGGTTTGTTAGTTTTTGTTGTTTTAGTTTCTGCATTGTTAGTGTTAGCTATTAGTTTAGATTCTGCCAACCCCCCTTCTTTCCAGCTCCTAATTGATTGATATTATCTAATAAATGATCCTTGGGTTCGACCCCGATGTTGCTTATACTACAAGTAGTTTAAGTAGCTTCGGTTGTATAAATTTCTAATTTGATCGGTCTCGACAGTCACAATCAGTGGTCAATAGCATAAGGTGATAGTGGACGATGGTTAACGATGAGAGATAATAATAGACTGTGGTTAATAGTAGTAGTGGTGGTGAGCTGTGGTCAATGGTGGTAGTGGTGGTGGGTGATAGTTAATGGTGGAAATGATGGTAGGTAGTGGTAAATAGTGACAATGTTAGTGGGCGATAGTCAATAGTAGAAGGTAGTGGTAGATGGTGATCAACAGTTGAAGGTGGTAATGGATAATGATCAATGACGATAAGTGACGGTAGAAGCTCTACAAGAAAATAGAAGGAAACAGAGAAAGAATTATTTTTTTATTTTTAAAAGATAACGTAATCTAATAATTTAGATGGATAAAGGGTTTCAAATAATTTCTTTCACTTCCATTTTCTAATAATTGCATTTTATAATGGGTTGTATTGATATCCTTTAGTACTATAATATTTATATAAATTTTATAACTATTATAAAAAAAATTCTAATCCATTACAATACTTGTGATTTTTTTATATTATTTTTGCAAATTTATATAAAATAATGCAAAATTTGTCAAAAAAATTATAAGTTGCTATAATAAAATCATATCAATCAATAATCATTTTCTTTATAAAAAAAATAAATAAATAACAATCCTCTTTGCCAACAGCCACACAAACACTCCCGTGTGCAAGTACAACGGCTTATTTTAAAGCCCACGCAGCCCCACAACACGCCACTCCATCATTACACCCGGTGGTGTTGCCGTTATCAAACAAATACCCAATGTCAGCATAGAAAGAAACCATTCCACCAAAGTTTAAAAAAAAAAAAAATAAAAGGCCAAAATGTAATTTTTGATGTTTAACTTTTACTTCAATTTTAATTTTGTATATTTGATTTAATTTTATCTTTTAATTTTGAAAAATAAGATAGTGGGCTGTTAATTGAGTTTGTTAGAAATAACTGAAAAGTTTAAATAAATCTTAAATAAGAATAATTTTTATATAAGATTATATATTGAGAAGTATTTGTGTTATAGGAATATGTAAAAATTTTGTGACATAAAAATAATATTATATTGTAGAATATGATTTTTCAATAGTTTTAATGATATTTAAGTGTAGCAGTTTTGTTTAATGATAAAAGATTTTTCATATATCAAAAACTATTTATCATGTTAGTTTGATATCAAAATCAAATATTGTAACATTAAATTTTTTTCATCATTCAAATGAATATTATTAACAAAAATTTAACATTATTTTATTTTTTAAAGTTAAATGATAAAATTGAAATTTAAGAAAAAGAAAATTAAAGAACAAAAAATACATTTTAACCGGAGATGTATAAGGAGATATTTCTAATTCTAGTGGCCAGATTATTAGACTTTGAGCTGTATAAAAGGAACACTAACAACAAATAAAATTTTCTTTTATATTGCAATGGTTCAAATAGCACTCATATTTTCTTTTAAAGGATTTATTTTATATTGTATTTTGGGTACTCTTACTCTCGCAAAGAATATTCTTAATTACATTGAAATATATATTATATTAAATTATTAGTTGTTTCATATATGAAAGGTAAATAAATCATTAATTATTTCACATGTTTATTAATAAATAATTTTTAAAAATTCTTACTAGTTATTTAAAATCAATTATTATTTTTTAACAAGTTGAAATATATTCTCTAACAAGGAAACAAATTCTTATACATGTTTATGTATCACACTAAATTATTAAACGTTGGATATGTAAGTGCACTAGTAAATATTCGTTTTTTGAAAAAAAGTATTAACTATTCAAAATCAAATGATAAAATTATCTTAAATGATTTCATGCGGTAAGTAGATAATTATTTCCCCGACAAGAGAGAGAGAGAGAATGAGACGCATCTCTCCTACTCATGTTCTTTCTGTCTTGTCCCTTTGCTATCCCACTGAGATTGAAACCAGATGATGAAGAAAATGATATTAACAACCATTAACAACCTCATAAACCCTTCAATAATTTCTATGAAATTAGGGTTTCAAACCCCTAATTCACTTTTTGGATTGGTCCCCTGAACATTACACCAACAGGCATTACCATCACAGTCTTCATCAAAATCAAAAATTTTCTCATTTCATTTCTTGTTTTGAGTCCTATACTCTGGAAGAGCTGAACGCATTATAGGAAATGTCTACTAGAGGGAGCAGATCAGAGAAAGTGAGGAGAATTTTCCTGCAATTCGACGCAAGCCGTGATGGGGGTCTCAATAGGGAAGAGATGGCTGCGCTTGTTGTGGCCGTGAATCCAAGGGTCAAGTTCAGCGACGAGCAAATCAATGCCATTCTTGATGAAGTGTTTCGAACTTACGATGAGTTCATTGATGGCGATAAGGGTCTCACCTATGAGGGTTTGTTGCGAACATACGATGATGGGGCAGGTGATGTCGATAGAGACTTCGATGCGCTTGGATTGGACCTCAATTTGGATGATGGGAAGGGTGGTGCAATGGCGTCTGAGGCTTCTTCATCTTCCATTGCTGACGAAAGGTTCGCTGTGGAGACCCAAAAGAAGCAGAGAACAGCGGCTTGGGCTGTTTCGCCGAATCACGGTATTGTTTTTGACGATACTTGGACAATTGTGGATGATTTGGAAATTCTCGTGACGAGATTGAAGACGAAACAATCAAAAGAGGGGAAATTGAAAGCTGATAACTTTGATGCGTATTCGGATGCCGGGTGGTCACGGGAGTTTGGGCCAGCTTCGGAGATGTCAGAGAAAAGAATTTTGTGGGAAGAGTCTGGGCATGAATATGCAGCGTTTTTGAAGGAGTTAGGTGCATTGAGGAATAGAGCTAATGGTGCTAGGTCAAGAGAAGAAGTTTTTGATGGGCATATGGCAATTGGAAGGGTTTTGTATGAGCATCAGTTGTTTAAGGAGGCTTTATTGAGCTTTAAAAGAGCCTGTGAGTTGCAACCTGTTGACGTCAGGCCACATTTTAGAGCTGGAAATTGTTTGTATGTTCTTGGGAAGTATAAGGAAGCGAAGGAAGAGTTTTTGCTTGCACTTGAAGCAGCTGAGGCTGGTGGAAACCAATGGGCTTATTTGCTTCCACAAATTTATGTCAATCTTGGGATTTCACTTGAAGGTGAAGGTATGGTTTTAAGTGCCTGTGAGTATTATAGGGAAGCTGCAATTCTTTGTCCGACACATTTTAGAGCTTTGAAACTTTTAGGCAGTGCTCTTTTTGGGGTAGGGGAGTATAGGGCAGCAGTGAAGGCCTTGGAAGAAGCAATTTTCATGAAACCTGACTATGCTGATGCGCATTGTGATTTGGCTTCAGCTTTACATGCCATGGGTGAGGATGAGAGGGCGATCGAGGTGTTTCAGAAAGCTATTGATTTAAAACCTGATCATGTAGATGCTCTGTACAATTTGGGTGGGCTTTATATGGACCTTGGTAGGTTTCAAAGGGCTTCTGAGATGTATACTAGGGTTTTAGCCGTGTGCCCGAACCATTGGCGGGCACAGCTAAACAAGGCAGTGTCTTTGCTGGGAGCTGGAGAGACTGAAGAAGCTAAAAAAGCTTTGAAGGAAGCATTGAAGATGACAAATAGGGTTGAATTACATGATGCAATATCGCATTTGAAGCAGCTGCAGAAAAAGAAGATGAAAGCTAATGGAGGTGTTTCTGAGGAGGCTGCATTTATAATCATTGAAGCCTCAAAGTTTAAGATACTTGGAGAAAAGACCACTGAAAGGCAGGAACTGGCCAATGCACTACAAATTAGGGCACTTCAGAGAGTCACCAGGTTAAATCGATGCAATGTGGAGCTTTTAAAGAAGGAAATGAGTGAAAATGATGTGCCAGTGTCCTATTCTGGTAGTGGACTCCCTGAAAAATCAATACGGAAGCCAAATCTAGAAGAAATTCTTCGCAGATTACTTGCTTTCCTAAAGCCTGAAACTTTTCAAGGAGCTGTGAAGGCCATTAATGAAAGGATTCTTTCTGTTTTGGATGACACTGGCTCAGGCAGGGTGGATCTGGGCATGTTTTTTGCTGTCCTTGCTCCAATTTGTGGCGGTCCTCCAGAAAGGCGTAAAAGGGTTGCCTTTGATGCTCTTATGTGGCGTCCTATGAATGAAGGTAATGCTCGGATTAAGAAAGTTGATGCTACTGGATACATCAAATATTTAAGGACTATTTATGTTCCTTCCCAAGGAGTTAATGAAATGTTGGAAGTCCATGGAGAATCAGATACTTCAATGGTGTCTTTCTCTGAGTTTCTTGTCATGTTTGACAATCCAGATTGGGGTTTAGGTATCATGCCTGCTCTAATAAAGCTTGAAACAGGGGATAGGAAACGTCATGGCAAGTATGTATGCTCAGTTTGCCGTTACCCAATCACTGGCTCCCGCTTTAAGGAGATAAAATTGCATTTTAGTTTGTGTAACCACTGCTACAGTGAGGGAAAGGTTCCTTCTACAATTAATCGTGAAGAGTACAAATTCAAGGAGTATGAAAGTGAGGCTGAAGCTACAAAAGATAAATGTACATGCTTTGCTTAGCAATCTCATAATCAGTAGTTAGAAGACTTCAATTTTTTCGTTGTTGTCTTGTTTTTTTGTCATCATGTATGATCCCATTATTATTCAAGCTGTTCAGTGTGAAATATTTAGCTTGTGCCATTCTGATCTCCACATAATTACTTGTTTCTACTCTACTGTTGCTTTAGCGTATATTTGTTCATAGTTATTGTAATGTCTCTCTCTAATTTGAAAACTACCAATTTTGACGACTGAAGCTTAGTTCGAAGTTCAGAGTACTGTGTGTGGCAATGTATGTCTAGTGATATATGGAGATATGTTTTTTGATGGATGATATGTGGAGATATTAATATTTGCAACTTTGACTCCTTATGCTAGACATGACTCCACTGTCCTGAAGTTGGATTTGCAGGTTTTAGAAGTTCAATTCAAGTGCCTACTTGTGGTCTCGAATTTCAGCAAACTTTTTATAGAACAGTTATCAATGAATAAGCTTAAGTTGGAAGTACACAATTTTGTGATTTTATGCTCCCAATCTTCAGAATTCTTCTTGTCTTTGATGTTTTCATTTCCAACGAAATAGTCTTATGGTGAAGGGATAGTTCGGCCTCCCTGAATTTTTAGACCGGGACCTTTTTTGACATTTCTTTTAGGCTTTGTGAAGGAATATAATTCTTACTTTTGAGCTGTCAAGGATGATGCTTTTGTAAAGCGAAAGCCAATGCTCAATCAATGATCTATTATGGTGCTTTAAGTTGAAATTGGACTTAAAGTCTGTGGCTCTGTTGGTTGACAGCAATTATTATATTTCTTGTAGGTTGTTGGTTTGGAAAGAAGGGACCAATTGGCGGTTGACAACAGCCCACGATTGCTGTCACTAGCATTTGAGATTTTGCTTGTCAGAACTTTGTTTCCATTTGTTCTATCATTGTTGGTAGTTAGCATTTGGATGAGGCAGCGAATTAAGCTGATTAATATAAGGATAATTTGCTTTTTATCATTAAATTTCACTAATTAAATCTTTATATAATTTATTTTTGGTATATAATTAACCTTAATATTTTAAATTAGAAAAAAAAATACAGTTTGTTCAAATGTGGTTTGAGTAGAGTTTACTATATCCATGTGTAGTTTTAATAGTTGAAATTGATTTATTTGTAATTTGTTCAATTAATATTTCATCCACCAAAAGTAATTATACATACAAAAAATAACAAATGAAATTTGCATGTTTTCATTATAATTCTTTTGGAAAAAAAGTAAATTATCTCCTTCTACTTTGAGATAATTTATTTAACACCTATAATATTAATTTTTGCGACTATATGTTTCTCTATTCGTATTGAATAAGTGAATCATGACAAAATGATTAAAATATCCTTAAAATAAAAAAAATTAAAAAAAATGATACAAGTCAAATTGTTTCCAAATTTAAGTCATAAGGTCTCTGTTATGCTTTTTTTTAATAAAGTTTTGTATTACATCGAGTATATTTAACCTCTCAAATCGCTCTCAAAATGAATATTAAGTGTAATTTACATTTATGAATAATTTTAGGGGGTGATTATAAAAATTAATAGTTATGGATGTTAAATGTAACTACTTCAAAGTTAAAGAAGTAACTTGCATTTCATTAAAATCATAGTTAAATCAAGCAAGCAAAGTTATAATGAATAGGACTTTATAGCTAGACTATTTAATCCGTTATCATTCGTACAATCTTAATTCTTTGATTTTTATTGTTTTAAAGAGGGATAAAGAAAATTATATATCTGAAGGTGGGTGTTAAATGTAACTACCTCAAGATTAAAGAGGTAACTTGCATTTCATTAAAATCATAGTTAAATCAAGCAAGTAAAGTTATAGTGAATAGGATTTTATAGCTAGACTATTTAATTCATTATCATTCGTACAATCTTAATTATTTAATTTTTATTATTTTAACGAGGGATAAAGAAAATTATATATCTGAATAAGACACATGTAGATCAATTTTGATATTTTAAATTATAATTGAATAAAGGAAACTCAGGTACATATCATAGGTAGACAAATTGTATTTTTTTGTCAAAAACCTTTGGCTTAAGTGGTATCTAATGTCCCTTGAACTCTTTACCTTCCTTTGTATTCTGGATTTGATCTCAAGTCCTTGTATATATGAATCTAGTAGATTAGTTACTCTAACTATCACAATATATATATATATATATATATATTTCTTTTTATATAATTTATAATGAAATCCTCTAATCTAAGTATAGACATATCATAATGAATTAACTCAACCCTACAGAGTTAGTTTAATGAACAAAAGATGTAAATGACAGTATTAAATTAGGCTACATTTTTGTCATGTAGAGTTGTCAAATTGCCGATCTTATATTGAAAATTATTAAGCGTTTATAGATGAGTTAGTCAATCCACTACATTAAAAAAAAAAAATAATTTGCATCAATTTAAATCAGACATAATGTTATCATAATTATTATTATCATTATTTATTTTATATTAGAACATATAATATCATATTTTATTTTATTTGTATAATTTATTCAATACTTAAATATCTAATATAATTAGAAATAGTTTATAGATAAAAAAATTTATATAATAGAAAAATGATTTTCTTATATTCTTTAGGATTAAATTTGATTCGCTATCAATTTAATCAACAAGTTTTACATCATCATCAAATTATATACTACTACATTATCAGAGTAAATCATTTATCCTTAATAAAAGTTTAATTAGATAAAATTTATATTTAAAATAAAAAAATAACAAAAACAATTATGACTGATACTTTTATGTCATATATATGTATGTAATATAAATAAGAGGTCTTTAATGCACAACAGTTCTTTAATTAGTTAACGAACAAAATGATTTTAAGTTTATATTTTCTTTAATGCACAACAATTCTTTTTATAAATATGATTACAAAATTTTCCTTACTGATGGTCTATTTATGTTGAAAGAGAAGGGCAAACGTATGATTATGAAGGAAAATTATATTACTCTAACGGGCCAATGTGATCAACCATTCTGTGTCATGCCAAGTTATAGAGCATACATGAAAAATTGGAAATGAGGAAGAATGATATTTTGGAACAAATCAAATATAATTTGTTTTATTTAACTAGATTTCAACTAAGCATAAATAACTTAAATTTAAGGTTACAACATATTTTTAATTCCTAATTTTTTACAGAAATTTCATTCTTATCTTCTAAGAATTATTTTAACAAATTTTATTCCATAATTTTTGAAAAGCATGCAATATTATTCACAATACTATTTACATTTAGTTTACTAAGGAAATTATTGCATGATTCACAATCTAGTATCATAGTTGGCACAAAATAAATTTAGGATGTGTAACAGAATATCAAAATATTATTTTTTCTAAAAAATAAATAAATTTGTTTTGTTTTCTGTTTTCTAAAATGAGTTAACAAATTAATTTTTTTACTTCAATATGTTTTGATCCTTTATTACGCATCTAATTTATTTTATACTAACTAAAATGCTAGGTTGTGTGTCAAATAAGAATTTTATTAGTAAACTGAACAAAGTTAACTTCGTGAGTGATGTTGTGTATTTTTTAAAAATTAGGGGACAAAATTGTAAAAATTAATTCTTCCGAATAAGAATAAAATTTATGTAAAAGTTTAGGGATCAAATATGCATTTTAGCATAAATTTAACAATGCAATTATGCTTAATGACGTGACACTGTATAATTGGATGATGGTGAAAAACTTATTTAAACTTACAGATATTCATATTTTTTTCAGTATTAATTTAGAAAATTTTTAAGGCATATTAATATAATTTTTTGTATTGATAGTTAGGACTAACACAGAAAAAATTAGTTTATATTAACACTTAGAAATTATTTAACGCAAGTGAATAAACTAAAAGATAATAAGGAAATTAAAGTTATTCTTATTTATGTTAGTTTTTTAATTTTAAAATCATAATTTTCTCATACAATTTTGATTATTAATTCTTTTATTTTAATTTTTAAAAATCTATTAAAATTAAATGTTATTTATTTTAATAAATTTTTATAATATATGTATTGACAATATTAAGTTAGTTTAAACTTGATACCGTGTATAATTTTTTATACTATTAATGAAAAGGAAGATGTTATGTCATTAAAAAAGTAAGAGTAATTAAGAGTTTTTACCAACACTAAAAAGGTTTTAACAACTTCTTTTAATGACATGACAACACATGAAAAAATAATAATATAAAACTAATTTAGACCGATAATAAATCAAAAATAAATCCATACTAAATATATGTTAACCTATTAATCTAACATTAAAAGATTTAATATTATTTTAATATAAATATAAGGACAGATCAAATGAAAACATTATTCTTATATGAGAGTGAAAGAAGTGAATCGTGGTTATTAAATCTTGTACCGATAGTTAGGATTAAAACATAATTAAAAACTATAAAAACACTTAAAAAATTCATATGATTTTATATTTTAATCATAACCATTAATACAAGATCTGATTGTCATATTCACTCCTCTTACTATTATATAAGAGTAGTTCTCTCACTTGATATATTCCATACACACATTAATTATTAAATCAATATTAGTTATTTATTATATATTATTAGACTAACGAATTACTCTAATAATATGATATTTATCAGTCCCAAACTTTTGTTCGCTATGTTTATTTTGGGCCAATCTTTATCAAACTCAGCAACTTCACTTTTTATCCGTAGCAGTCTTATGCCAGTCTTAGGGCCTTAGGTAAGACTAATTCACTCCCAATCCCAAATTCACCCTCCTCTAATCAAGAAAGGATTGTTGCACTTAATTGGTTGCATCCTACATGACATGTTTATATTTTTTTTGTCCCTATAACTTTATCCATTTTATAATTTTGGTGCAACATTTTTATTTTCATATAATTAAGTTCTAAGTTTTGTAATTTTTCCTCAATATTGAGTAGGCTTTTAATGATTTTAGCCTACATTGCCAACTATGTGTTAGTGTAATAATTCTTCAATAAATTGTGTTTATAAATCTTGTGTAAACTGCAAGTGGAAGAGGGTTCTGAGAACGGAGGTATAAGTATAATGATAAGACTTTTGTTGAGATGGTTTGGTTGAATTAAAAAGTAAGTACCCTAGACTTTTTCGTACCCTCAATGGTATGATCATGCTTTAAGTGATAAAATGAGATGGTTTAATGGGGAAATGGGGCGAAGCCTCTAATAGAGGATTATGTATGCGTATGAAGATTAGAGAGTGAGAGAGATAAGTGGGAGAGTACTGAAAAAGGTCCCTTAAAAGGGGAAAGAGTGCTTGTTTTATAGAGTGCTCAAGAGTAATAAGTAGGATTACATGTATAGGAGAGATAATAAGACTACTCTTAAGACTCTTATATGCAAAGTGTGCATGTATGACATGTCCTAAAGATTTCTTCTAGTTTTAAGAGTATATGATCCTCTAATTTATGATATATGATAATACATTAATTTGCTTCGTTTGTATCATTATAGGTACAGTACAAATTAATACCCTAGATTGGATATTCCTTGTAACCCATCAAACTATAACCTCCCTTTACACCACAAATCAGAATGCAAATGCATAAATATGATATAATATATTATGACTTATGAAAGTCATCATGGAGCATAGATTAAATCAATTACTTTATTATTACCATTGAAAAGTAAATACATTAATGATAGATAAATTTTTCATTGTCTTAGTCATCACAAATTGTATTGACACGATCTATAAAAAATTTCTACATTGTGGCCTAGAGGTAGGCTTGTATGTCTGTGGCTGCAAATGTCACAAATTTTAGCAGATTAGCATAATAAGGGATGCCCCCCACAAAGTTTAGAAAATTAGACTACTATGCACCACTTTTTTAATACAACATTAAATCAAATAACTAATGGTTTAATTAATTTGTTTCACAATCAATAACTAATTTTAAGAAATTATGAATCTTTCCTCATAAACTTCTTTTATTTACTTTGATCGTTTAAAATATAATCTAAGCCAAATGTAAAAGTTAAGCCCAGCCTAAATAAAAAGAAAGAGGAAGATCTGAGAAAACGACAGTGTGCAGACGGAGATTTGTAACCAATTGAAGCCAAAATATTTTTTATTTATAATTTGGACTAAGTATTGTTTCTATATTTTTAATTTAGAATTATATAGTTAATGTGTTTAAAATATTTGAAGTCGATTTAATTCAAAATTTAGTACATATATATAATTATGTATGAAATTGCAGCTGATTACAAATATATCATCATTTCAACTGCATTATGGGTACTTATTCTTATTTATCAACCACTTGCTCAATTACTTTTTATATGTTATTCAAAGTAAATAAAATTAGAAATATAAGTAAGTGTAAATATAATAAAATTAAGGATAAAATAATGATATTATGTTATTTAATAAATTTAATAAAGATGAAAAATGTAAGTGTAATAATATAATTAAAGAACAAATAGAAGAAAATTTTAAATATTTGAGCTACAAATAAAGATGGTAATAAATGAATCTTTAAAATAAAATAAATAAATGCAATTAAATCAAACAATATTGATGGTGCCAAAAAAATAATATCGACGGAGCATCTTATTTTTTTATCCAGTTATGTAAGTGAATGATTGGTAATTACATAAGCTTGACCTAATTTTATGCTTATATCAAGTTGATCCCATTGTTAAGTAGCAAGCATTACGTAAGTGAATTGTACGTGTTTAAATTTATATGTTGACTGTTTAACACTTTTGGGCCAAAGTCACAGGCCAGCCTACTTCTTCTTTCTGTAGCCCAAAAGCTATTATGTAATTAGCCAATTCTCTGGGTACTGAAGCTATAACAGCAAAAGAATTCCACCCACTAATAACAAGTCACTTATCCCCATCCTTCATTTCGGTCAGCTTTATCTTTATGACATCTAAATAGTTCACATTCTATCACTTGTGAATGTAGATTTAGTCCCTTTTGGGATCAAACTTACTAAGGAAACAATTAAGGTCAGAGATAGAAGCTTTAGATATAATATCTTATCTCATTTAACAAAATAGGTGGATCAGTTAGAGGATGATTAAATAAAATTTAAATTAATTTATTATTTTAATTCTTTAGAGATGTGATTACTATTAGTTTAGTTTTTATTTATTTGAGCTTTTTCAATTTCATAGTTCAATGATATTCCTTCAATTTGTTTTTATTTGTCATTTAAAGTAACAAAAATGATTAAATAACTCCACTGTTTAAGAGAAAAGAGTTTATTTTACTAGTCTATGCTTGTAATGCCTTAAAAAAAAGGAAAATAAAAATATTTTTCCTGAGGAATTGAAGTGAAACTTTAAAAGTTTTCGTTGAGGTCGTAATGTAATTTTTTTTTTCCAAAACAACCTTTTTGAATACATTGTTAAGTCAATGGGGGCAAAACTATAATTTGTCCCATTTCATTTTATGATATAATTTTCCAATAACCCCCTCTTTCTTCCTTGTGCGTTCTACTTCAGCTGAAAACCTCCCTTGCTGCATTGTCGTCCTTTGCTCCGATGCCATCTTCTTGAGCTCGTCGCTATCCAACGAGCTTGGATTGCCAATCACCTCCCTTCCACCTCTCGACGCTTCCTCGTCCTTGGACTAGCTCAGCAGCAACTCATTTCCCTCTTCTCCAGCATGCTTCAGCCAGGCCGTGAGCTGGCTTTTTTGACAGCAATCCAACCAATTCCAAATTTCCTACCTGCACTTTGAATGGTGATAAGTATTCTTAGAATAAAAAAATTATTTTATAGGAAGTCTACAACAAAGTTTCAAGTATATCTAGCTTAAAACCTCACCCTTCAAAATTAAAGAAAATTGAAATTTTCTTGTTAAATTGCTTTAGTGAAATTCCTATTGAAAAACCAAGCACATCGACATCAAATTTTTGAGTTCCAGCTAAATATCTAAGTAGGTGATTTGCTACTTGATTCTGAATTTTCAGCTTAGATTTTGAAGTTTAAGTTAGTGTAAGATAAGTGTACTTAGTTAGAGGACTTTAAAATTAAGTATTGATTTAAATGTTAATTATACCTAAATAGGTTGAGTGACTCAAATTTTCAAGTTGGCTAATCTAGCTTTTTGAGGAATCTTATTGTGATATTAATCAATTCTCTTGAGGGGAAAACTTGATCATTTACCCCTTGCTTGGTAGGAGAGAAAAAAATAGAGGAAAGAAAAGGGAATTTTGTTGATTGGTAGGAAAGAAAATCATAGGAAAGAAAAGAGAAGGAAAAGGAAAGTTTATTGATTGATTGGAAGGAAAATGAGAGGAAAGAAAAGGAAAAGAAAGAAATTTATACTACAATATTAAGAAACGATCATAAGAAAAAAATATTTAATAAATAACATATTTTCATTTTCAAAAATTTTAAATTACAATTAAAATGTAATTAGCACTTTTTATGTCAAAAATATTTTTTTATCAAATAAATAAATTTAAATTTAAATTTAAATTATATTACATTTAATATCATATTTTAATTGTTTCAACTTATTTAAAATATATATTTATTCATAACATACTTAAAACATCTTGTATTATTAAATTTAAAATGTATAATCATATTTTTTATCATTTTCAAAGAAAATTTTAAATGTAGATTTAAATATTCAATTTTTATATTTTAAAGAAAATTTGAATAAAAATTGAAATTACATGAAAGAATTATTTAATTATACCAAAATTTAGAAGAGATCAAAGAATTTTTCTATTTTATTTTAACTTTGTCTTTACATCAGATTAAAATTTTTAAAATTTTATTTTATAATTTAATTACATTTATAATTAAATTTTCATAATTTTTTTTACGCATAACTACATCTTGAGAATAAAATTATTAATAATAAAATATTCCTATAAATGGATAGTAAACTAAAATAATAAATTTATTTATCGTAATCTAATTAATGAGTTGTTATTTAATATTTCTTGGCATGAAATTATTTTACATCATAATTGTTCCGTCAAAATCATTTCTTAATATATATTCTATATAAATCTATCAAATAAAATGACCACTAATTTCTGTATAATTTGAGTAAAAAGGGTATAATGAATTTAAAAATTATGAGATCAACCCCATTTTGATTCATTCAAATACTAAAATA
>JANHAO010000057.1:0-60040 GCA_026873985.1 Saraca asoca
AAATAATAATTACAATATATATTTACAAATAAGCACAATATTTTTTAATATTTACAAATATACTCCTATATTTTTATTATTTATACATATTCCCCACGTGTCGGTATCCTATATTTTTTGAAAATGTCGTATCCCCATGTTCGTGTCCGCATTTTTTCGTGTCCACGTATCGGTGTTCGTGCAACATAGGTTCTTTCATCCTTTCTATATTTGTCATTTCTTGCTGGTTACATCTCCATTATACCCAAAGATTATCGACACTATATAAATTTATCAGTATTGATTGACTTTGTTAACATATTTGCTAGGTTGTCCTCAATATAGATTTTCAAAATATCTACGCTTCCTTCTTCTACCTTCTCTCGTGCAAAGTGATATTGTACTCTAATGTGCTTTGTCTTTGGGTGAAATACTGGATTCTTTGCTAAGAGCAAAGTGCTCTGACTATCACAAAGCAAAGCAATCTTCTCTAGTTTGTGTCCAAGCTCTTCCATTAACATTTGTAGCCAGATCACCTCTTTGCTAGCATGGGTAGCAGCAACATGTTCTACTTCTATCAAAGAAGTAGTTACAATGAACTACAGTTTTGAAACCCAGCATACAACTCCTCCAACAAGAGTAAACACATAACCTGAGGTGGACTTACTTTTATCAAGATCCCCTGCATAATCACAATCAACATAGCCTTTGACAATAAAGTTTGATCCTCCATAACATAATGCAACATTTGAGGTACCCTTAACATATCTCAGAATCCTCTTTATAGCACTTCAATGCTCTTTATCAGGATTTGCCATGTATCGACTAACTGCTTCCATTACTTGGATAATGCCTGGCCTTGTGCATACTATAACGAACATTAAGCTACCCACTACTGATGCATATGGTACTCGAGACATTTCCATCCTTTTTGCTTCATTACAAGGACTCATACTTGAGGATAACTTGAAATTAATAGGAAGAGGGGTAGAAATAGGCTTACAATCTTGCATGTTAAAATGTTGCAGGAGTTTCTTTAAAAAAAATTTCTGAGAAAGCCAAATCTTCCTATTATTTCTGTCTCAATAAATTTACATCCCTAAAATCTTGTTTGCTAGTCTCAAGTCCTTCATTTCAAACTCCCTAGCTAACTAAGCTTTGAAGTCTGTAATATGATCTTTGTTAGGGCCTACAACCAACATGTCATCAATATACAACAACAGAATAATGAAATCACCATTACCAAATCTCTTGTAGTAAGCACAAGGATTTGAACTTAATCTATTGTATCCAAAGCTCATGATGAAGGAATCAAATATCCTAAACTAACATCTAGGCGCCTATTTGAGACCATATAAAGATTTATTCAACCTGCAAACTAAATTCTCTTTTACTTTTTCTTCAAAACCTTTTGGTTGGAGGATGTAAATTTCTTTTTCAAATTTTCCATGAAGGAATGCATTTTTCACATCCAACTACTCTAAGTACAAGTTAAAAGTAGCACACATCGCTAGGATCACTCGAACTATTGTAAGTTGAACAACAAGAGAAAATATCTCATTCAAGTCAATACCTTCTTTCTAAGCGAAGCATTTTACTATCAATCTAACACGATATCGCTCCATTTGGTCATTGCCATCTCATTTAATCTTGTAGACCCATTTGTTCTCGATGGCCTTCCTTCCTTGTGGTAATGGAACAAGATCCCATGTTTTATTTTTATGAAGAGCTTCAATTTCTTCTTGCATTGTTGCCAATCACAAAAAAGCTTCTTGGCTTTTTGCAGCCTCATGAAAAGTTGATGGCTCTTCATCCTCTATTAGTAGATAGTATGCAACATTTCTTACCATAATGTATTCTAAGTGTCAAGCTAATTCTCTCCTCTCCTGAGTTGACCGACAAACTTGTGGAGTTGCAAACTCAGCTTACTCTTGTTATTTGTGCTCTGGTGCTGCTTCAGAAGAATTTGGAATTTCTTGATCTTATCTATCTTCAACTTGAACCGTAATAATCTCTGACTTCTCATTTAAAATGATATCATTTTCCTTTTCTTGTACTTTATCTTCTACAAATATCATATCTCTACTGATTATTACCTTGTAAGTAATGGGATCCCATAGGCGATACCCCTTAACTCCATCAGCATATCCTAAGAAAATACATTTTCTGGATTTTGGATCCAGCTTTGATGTTTCTAGGGGGTTGTACATAACATACATAAGACTTCCAAATAAGCGAGAATAATCAGCTGGCTTACCAGTCCACATTTCTATTGGTGTCTTCAGATCAATTGCAGTTGATGGTAACCGGTTGACTACGTAATAAACAATCTTGACAACTTCTGTCCAAAATGACTTGGCCATCCCTATAGTTCCAATATTGCTCTTGTTTGTTCCAACAAGGTTCTGTTCATACGTTCTGTTGCACCATTTTGTTATAGAGTGTTTGCCACTATGTACTGCCTCTTTATATCTTCTTGTTGACAAAAGTTATCAAATTCTTCACCAATATATTCTCCTCCATTATCTGTTCTTAAACACTTAATCTTCTTCTCAAATTCAAGCTCTACCCCCTGCTTTGAATATTTTGAAAACTAGAAATACACCTGCCTTCCTCTTAATTGGATACACCTAACATCTTCTAGAGTAATAATCAATAAAAGATACAAAGTATCTTGCCCCTCCTAGGGACAAAACTGGTGCTTGCCAAACACCAAAGTGGATCAGTTCTAGTTTATCTTTACTTCTAACATGTGAATTGATGAGCTTTAATCTGTGCTATTTACTAGTAACACAATGCTTACAAAAGGGTAATGAAACCTTTTTGAGCCCTGGAAGAAGCTATTGTTCAGTGAGAATCCCAAGTTTACAATTCCACATCATTATTGATTCTTCTGTCGAACTTGCCGACATAGTAGATGCTTCTCCTTCTTGTTGTGTTTCTCTTTTAAGCATGTACAAATTTGTAGCTATCTTTTCTACTTTCATCACCACAAATGCACCTTTGACTATCTTCATGATCCTATCTTGAATATGATTTTTGCGTCCATTATTATCTAATTGTCCCAAGGACAATAGATTTTTCTTTAGGCCCTTCACATGTCTTACCTCTTAAATGGTGCAAACCATACCATCATATATCTTTAGTTTAATGGTACTAATACTGACAATCTCTAAGGCATGATTGTCTCCCATGAACATAGATCCTCCTGAGATTGGTTCATATTAGTGGAACCATTCTCTCCAGGGGGGTCATATGCCATATTGCTTCTGAGTCAATAAGCCAAACATTAGCAAATCTTTTTCTGTCCTCAATGGCCATTGTTGTCTCTCTATATAAAATTTTACCATCATCTAAGGTACTTGCTACACAACCCTGAGCTTTTGATGACCCGGACTATTTGCTTTTGCCTTTCTCGTTCTTCTTGAGATGCCAACACTCCCTCTTGAAATGCCCCTTTTTGCCACAGTGATGACATTTGACATTCTTCTTACTTCTAGATTTTGATATACTTTAATTTTGAATCCCATTGAGGCCAAGTTTCGTTGATCTCCCTCTTGTCACCATCAAAGCTTCAGCTTGCTGTAAGCTTCCCAATCTAGCTTCTTTACTCTTTCTTCTTCAAGAATCGCAACTGTAATATCATCAAAGGCCAAAACTTCTATATTGTTCATCAAGTTGATAGTAAGTTGATCATATGAATCAGGTAAACTTTGAAATAGAATTTCAGCACATTCACTCGTCTCTATATTATGCCCCCTTGTTGTGAGATATGAAAATAGAGTATTGAGGGTGTTGATATGGTCTCTCATTAAAGTTAACTCTATCATCTGAAGGGTGTAGAGTTTTCTCTTCAAGAAGATTTTGTTGTGTAATGATTTGGCTCCGTACAATTTTGTTAGAGTATCCCATATCTCTCTTGTTGTTTTCTTATCTACCACACTTGACAACACTTCATCAGCTAATACTAGGTGTAGATAAGCAATAGCATTGCCATCTATCTTGTTCCACTTGCTATTGTCAAGGATCTCATTAGGCCTATCTTCAATTGCTGCCATGCAGTTATCTTTTCTTAGAACTGCTTTCATTCTCATTTTTCACTAACAGGATCTGACAGTAGCACAGAAAACTGACAATAACCTGGCACTCTGATACCACTGATAGAAAGTAGTGGTATAAAGTATGGACTGCAACTGAAGTAAAAACTAGTAAATTAAAGAAGAAATTTTACTATAGCAAAAAGAAATATAACTTCTCTTATAATAGAAGAAATACTCATAAAATTGGATACAAAGAATAGGATATGAAATTGCATATTTATAAATCTGCTAACCACCTTCATTAATCACTACCTACTAACTACCATATTTATTAAAGTTTTGTCTTTTCCCAAAAAATTAAAAATGACTTTACTTTGATCGGCAACAAAAAGTGGGGTAGAGTGAGACAGACAACATCAATAACAAGAGAAAGGAAGAGACAGGGACCTTACCTAGAGCTTAAACCAAAACCCAATCAGGGGCGGACCTACATTGGGCCAAGCGGACCTACATTGGGCCAAGCGAACCTATTGCCCGAGCATCTCTTATTCCTTTTGATCAAATAAGAAACAATTTCCCTATGCAGATTTTCTCCAGAATTCAGTTTCTCCTCGCCGTTCGGACTCGGAGCCCCTCCGCACCAGTTGATCTGGCAACTTCCGGCCTCCGTCCTCCATTACTGACTGACAGGTCAAATCCTCATTCGCGTCGCATCGCGTCGCGCCAATCTTCTTCACTTTCTTCGGTCGTCGGCGACGTTCACTGAGTCGTTAGTCCCCACTCGTTTAAAATCCGTCTACCACTGAATCCAATCACATTTCATATCCAAACAAACAATGATTATAAATCCATTTATATAGACAAAACAAGATCCCAAATTTGAAAAAAAAAACAAAACAAAAAAAAATCTACCAAACACTATCATTAATAAAATATAAAAAGTTACGAAATTAAAAAAATAAATAAATAACAAACAGCTCAATTCCAAAGCTTCAAACTCACGAAAAGTTGAAGGCAACTATGAAAGCGCCTGGGCAACGACAACATTTATGAAGATCACACCAAACTACATAGAATAAAACATACGAAAAAAATGCAACATTGAATTCTGCATCTTTAAGGAAATTGTTTCTTATTCGATCAAAAGGAATCCTTAAAACAGTTTCAAGAGGAGGGAGAGGGAATAAAGGCATTAAATAGGATCAGATTTTTTTTTTTTTTTAGTCAAATAAGTGATATGAGGGATCGAAAAATGGTTAAGGGATAAATGAGTGAGAATCAAGGAAGTTGAGCCTAAACAAACTCATATCTGGAGAAATTCGAGTCCAAATATAAGTGCAACAATATCAACTCCAAAGTTAGAGACCAGACGGAATATGCTGTTTGCATGAGCATACGTTGTCAGTAGAAGAATACGTGTTTTGGAAAGCCACGTGTGCAGAGGAGATTGGGGACCCACAATGCACAGAAGAAAATATTTGTATATTTCAAATGTGTGTTTTTATCTCCATTGAATAGAAAAAAAGTCAATTGATAGTTTTTATTTTTCATATATCAACTGACGTATATGTTAATGAATATATGGACAATAAAATTGATAACTGACTTCTTTTAATTAGATAAAAATAAGAATACATATTATGATTAAAATATATAAATATTGCTCATCGATATATCATGCTACATGAAGCTTTTTGTTATTACTATTCTTCAAGTGCTATATTTTTGCTATTCTACTATTCTTCCCACTGCGTAAGTTGTATTTTTTTTTTTTCTCATGTGATTACATGAAAAGCACCAGCTCCTGTCTCTAAAAATTGATTGGATGTTTATACCATTAGATTATCTATTTTACTTTAAGATTTATGCTTTTTCATTTCACTTGTTTGTTTTGAGATTTGAAAATAAATAATCTAAAAATAAGAACTGTCTTTTATGAGCTTGAATTTCACAGTCTTGCCCTTTTTCTCCTTCTCACTATTAGTCATTTTCATACTGCATAGACCTGACATTAAAGGTGTCTGTACGATTTGCGAATTCTAATTTCTGTTTGGAATGCTATGAAATCATAGAGAAAGCTAAAAAAGGACTTAAAGGAGCCGGCTCAATATGAATAGCACTTCAAAGTAATCATTTCATCACTAGAACATGGAGGAAAATGCCATTATATTGAATCAACTGAAGAACAAGTTCAAAGTTGGTCATTCATAGTTCTCCAAGTTTATAGTTGTTTTAGGCCTCTTGTTCCGTAACTCTCTGCATGCAATGACGGAAACAAGGAAAAGAAAACCAATACAAAACCAGCCCCAGAAGCACACGTCTGACAACGCAACGCTGCTGGATGCCAAATATAACTACTTCCAAACTTCCTCAACATCATAGTTATCAATGTAAAAATCCTGAAAACTGACAGACTCGTCCCATTTATTATCCATTTTGATATGAAATAATGAAGCAAATATCTGATGCCTTAGTTCTTTTTGGAAACCCCAAGTCTCACGCGGAAATCTTCTTCCATAAAAGGAAGGCCATCACGCAACTTGACCTTTGGTTCCCAGCCCAGCAGTTCCTTTGCATTTGTTATGTCTGGCTTTCTCTGTCGTGGATCGTCGGGAGTGTTCTCCACCATCTTTATCTCCACATCTGGATTAATAATCTGCAAAACCACCCAAAAAGCATCAATTAATTCAAATATCACCAAAAGTCCCTCATCAGACCATGTACTCAATTAACTTGGATCTTTCATAATACATGTCTCAGATAAATAATTTATCAGTTGGTATCAAACACTTCCTTTTCAGAATCCACACTCCAGAGCCAAAGCTTAGAATAACAAGAGTAAAACCATAAACTGCGAGTGTGGGAAATAGCTTTGGATTTGGAAAAGAATTTAACTGGCATATAACTGACCTCCTTCACTGTCTCAGCAAGTTCAAGCATTGTAAATTCACCTGAAAAAGAACATAAGTAACAGGCTCAACTATTATCTGACAGAAAAATTCATACATGAAGATTTACAGCTGTAAACTTGTGATGTAACCTGGGTTCCCTATATTGATTGGACCAGTGTTTTCTCCTTCCATGAGACGGATAAGACCATCAACCTATGAGGTTTGAAACATGTAACTATAGTCAGATCACCAAGTGTAAATAAAGGCAACAAAAGTAGAAATGAGAGTGTGTATCATATATACCATGTCAGAGACATAACAGAAACTACGAGTTTGTGTTCCTGGTTTTTGGACAGTCAGTGGTTCACCACTATAAAACAGAAAAGAACACATGAGAAATGATGAATAAAATATCCTTTCATATAGGAAACGGAAAGAAAAAAATGAGATCAGTCAAGTCAGTCAAAATTTGAAATAAAAAATTTAAGGACTTACCGAAGAGCTTGAGCAATGAAGTTGCTAACAACACGCCCATCATCAATATTCATGCGCGGTCCATATGTGTTAAAGATTCTAGCAATCCGTATCTCTGTGATAAGTAGGAAATAAGCTCACAGAGGTAACAACAAAGAATACTTTGACAACCACAACCCTTAAATAATGAGGAGGGAGTAACAAGTAAAAGAACACGACATTACCTATCCCATGCTGCCTATGATAATCAAACATCAGAGTTTCTGCCACGCGCTTCCCCTCATCATAGCAACTCCGAACTCCTGCATTAATATATTAGTTGGATTGGATCCTCATAGGTATTTATAACACAAGATATTGTATTTTCCCCAACAATACTAGATACAAAAACAAGAAATTAAGAAGTACCTCATAGCTATGTTCATTAGTAAAAAAAAATAAAAAAAACATATTTATCCATTAAAGAACTAATTGTAATGATAAACCACTATAATGTAAAAGAATGAAACAGTAAGATAGGTGTTTCAGTTTTATAAATTATAAAACTCAGCTAGATTAGAATGGAGGGACCAATTATAGAAAGTTAATAACGTCAATCAAGACATCAAAAGATATAAGTTTGGATTGATAATAAGAATTTACCAATAGGATTAACATTGCCCCAATAGCTTTCGGGTTGTGGATGCACAAGAGGGTCCCCATATACTTCAGAAGTAGATGTAAGCAAAATCCTGTCAATAAATTTACAAGTTTTTAAACCAACTGATGTTTGCAGTTGAGACTATCCCATAAAAAAAACTAAAGAATAAAATGCCCCAACCTTGCTCCCACTCGCTTTGCAAGTCCAAGCATGTTAAGTGTCCCAATCACATTGGTCTTTATGGTCTGAAAAGTTATTTCCTTAATCATTAGAAACTCACAACTCAATAGAAAGCTAAACTTTCAACCAACGAAAATATGGCAGAAGGAAGCTTAAAAAAGTATTCTAATTTTTGGATATATTTTCAAATTCATATATGAAATCTAGATGATTGACAGGAATGGTGGTGTATACATGGTAAGCAAATGGAAGATAACAGGAATACAAAATCAGAATCACGAAGCTCCCACCTTTACTGGATTGTATTTGTAGAAAATTGGAGAAGCGGGACATGCAAGATGATAGATTTGATCAACCTCAACCAGCAATTGCTCCGTGACATCTTCAAAGGAAAATAAAAGTAAAAACAAGGATGTGAACATTATAAACTCAGTGCGCATGATAGCATCATCATTCATGTTGCAGGAATACAGTATCATAGAGCCAACCCATCTACAATAACAATTAAATAAGAAACAATAGAAATTTCAGTGAGTACAATATCAGAATTCAGGAGCGATAGCCAAGAAGCATCTGCTGAATGGTCCTTAATATCGTTAGACCAGTTACAAGCCATATCTAAAAGGGCAAACCCATATTATAGAACGGGATGAACACTAAACAGAGCAAAAATTTAACCCCAACTGCATTTCTCAAGCAAAAAATGCCATGATGAAGATCACTGAACAGAGAAAAAGTTGAACACATACCATGACGGATTAGCTCAAATCTTGGATGACCAATCCATTTTCTGAGGTTGTCCTTGGATCCAGTGAAGAAATTATCAACAACAATTACCTGATTAGATTGTTAAAAAAAAGGTTGTTATATCAAAATTTGATTGCTCACAAGAAACTAAGGTAACTCTTTCTTATAGGACCTCACAAATTATTAATAAACTCAATAACCATGTATAGAAAAATATCAGACAAGCTAACCTCATTTTTTTCATTTTCCATCAATCTGTCAACTAGGTGGGAACCAATGAATCCAGCTCCTCCGGTGACCAAAATTCTCATATTGGACTGTTGTCAAGAATGACAGAAGAATTGGTAATAGGAATCATTGAAAAGGTTAAAAATGGCAAAATGTAAAACAAGTGATCCTAACAAAGTATCCTTTAATAATCACGGACAAATTTTCCATCAGGAGATGGAATATGATGTTATATATACACATTGGAACACCAATTCTGCAGTAAAATGGGCAATGACTGAAAAATAGTAGTGAAATCAGTTAAATCTCTCACTGAACAATAGATCAGGATTGGTAAGCCTAATAGATCTAATCTTGACATTAGTCCACTTATTGACTTTCATGTTCCCAGTGGAAATAAAATGCATTGATCTACTGTATGGTTTATGAACAAAGATCAGCTAGTCAGGCACATGAGAAAAAAAAAAAAATCTATAGATGGAGTCATACAGGCAAAAAAGGCAAAAGAAGTACAAATAAATCAACACAAACAATATTTCTAAGAGATTATACGTAGTCTGCAAAACTTTATCTTTAAAAAATTAATCATTGAATAGCACAATATCAATATTAAAATCAAACATCTACTAAAAGAGATAACTTAAAGTTGACAACAAGTAGACAACAGAATTGAATTAACACAAATCAACATTAAATGATCCCAAAAACAAAACCGCAAAGATCAGAATGAAAATGTGGCCAGAAAAATGCCATGCAATACAAAAGATGTGACATATAACCTGAAAGAATTTGGAAAAGCGCAAGGGAGATGGCAAGGGAGGTGTTTTTGTTGTTGATTGGCTGTTTCCATTTGCTGCCATTATCGGAACCTCTGAAATTCAATTCCTGCACCAATTTCAAAGAGTCAATTTCTCACTCTTATTTTTCGAGTCGCTGAACCCTCCTACTTTCTGCACTAGATGAGTTATCAAAATTTCAAAAACCAAATCAGGTGGCTTCAAATCTAATGGATACAGAGCAAAATATTTTTAAACTTTTTTTCTTTTTTTGAGAGATAGTGACGAACAACTTCAGTAACAAGCAGAAAAAGTAAAGGAAAGACTGAGACAGAGAGCGAGTAAAGGACCTGATGGGGAGCTTAAGCAAAGATCAAAACGAAAAATCCCAAACCACGCTTCTGATCCAAACAAACCCTCACCAAGGATCCATTTTATAGAAAACAAATGACCCAGAAATTGAAAATTCTCCTACCAAACGGTTAATTATAAAAAAGGTTACCTAATTAAAGAAAACAAATAATTCAATTTCGGAGACTTCGAAAGCACGGAAAGTTGAAGGCTATGATGAAAGGTCCTTGGCAACAGCAGCTATAACAAAGAGAGGAATCATACCATACCAAATATTTTTAAAAAAATAAAAATTGAAATCTTGTATCGCTAATAAGCCAAACTTAATTACCTATTAGGAGCAGTAAATGTGTACAGGCTTTTACTGATCGGAATTTTAGGCTAAACGGTCATGAGGTCAAAAAAGGATGCAGATTGGAAGAGGTGATAAGAAGATTTAGGTTTGATAATGATAATTAAAGGTATGTAAGCATAAAAACCTGTTTTCGGAGAGATTAAGGGGAAAGTTGTGTGATTTGAGAATGATCTTGTAAGAGTTGAGTGTGCAGCGAGTACAATAAACACGAAATTAAGGTAGGATGAAACAGAACAGGAGGGATGGTGAACAAGGATCTAAGAGCAGCGCTAACATTTTTATTATTCTTGTTTGTTTATTAAATAAATGAAAGTGAGAAACGCCCGTTTAATAATTCGCCTGAAATTGATTTTAAATTTAATTTATTATTGTCAATTTATTTAATTCATTTAGTTATTTCTTAAGAGGATAAATAAATTTAATCAGAATGTAAATAACTTTTAGTTTTAATTATAAAATATTTTATACTTTTAATTTTTCACATTATAAAATTTTATTAAAATATACATTATTATTTATTTTTAAATTTTTTATATTAAATTTATTTAAAATTTGAAATTATTTAATAAATCGGCAGGAAAAAATTAGATATTATATGTTTTTAAAAAATATTAAAATATATATAATAATTATAATTTTTATTATAATATTTAAAATAATTATAAAATAGTATATTTTTAACATATTATATATAAAATATAAATAATATATACGGAGGTTTGAGAGGTACAGTTGCCTACGTTATAAAATTTCATCAAAATATATATTATTATTTTATTTTTAAATTTATATAAATTCTGAAATTATTTAACAAATCAATTCAAAATAAATTAGATATTATATTTTTTAAAAAATATTCACTAAAAAATAAAAAATTATAATTATAATTATATGATAATATTTAAAAATAATTATATAATAACATATATAAAATATAAATAATGCAGAAGTTTTAGAGGTACTGTTGCCCTACAAAAGTATATTATACAACACATTTTACTCCGTTTGATTTTGAACACGTGTCCCTGACTCAAATAAACTTTGTAGACACAACCGGACAAAATATTGCTTTGTGATCCTTCCTTCCCTATGAATCACAAAAAGAGAGAATAGAAGCAACTACATAATCATCCAAGCCACGAAAACCATAGCTTTCGACAAATTGCTCTGTAATGACAATTTTTGTTGATATCAGAGTGAAGTTGGTGGTTCTTGATGAGGCTACCAAAACTCCAAACATAGTTGAAGTGGCTTTGATTTGAAGTAAATTTGAGTTAATCAGGCACATATGAGTTAAAAGAGGATGATGATGGGTCATGGGTTGTCAAAGAAGACAATCTTAAAGACAAGAACGAATTTCAATTCAACAATCAAATTTCCTTTTCCTAAAAAAACTTCATTAGAATAAAAAAGAATTGTAAGTGATTTATTCAATATTTTTCCCTTTGTTTAAAGGAATAATTTGACATGATTCTTATTTCATTCCCCAATTCTCTCATCTCTTTTTTTATAATTTTTCTCTCTTTGTCTGATTTTGAAGAATTAAGACAACCGGAACATTTAAATTTATCAAAAAAGATAGTCTTAAAAACGATCCAATAACTCTATCAAAAAAAAAAATGAATTCAAATACTAAATTAAAATCAGGTTTTGATTTCTTATTTTGAAGTTTGTGTGAGTTTGGATCTTTTTCTTTTGTGATTTTTACTCAAAATTATTTGCCGTGGAGAACAAGGATGATGAGGATGACGGAGAAATTGCGCTCTAACTGAAGGTTGTTAAAGAAAAAAAAAATGCTACAAGTTACAATCAATTAAGGGCCTAGATTTTTTTGGTAAATTGATGGCCTAAATTTTTGCCCCATAACATAGGACAATTGTACATAAAACACTTTGTGTGTGTGTGTGTGTGTGTGTGTGTATAAAATATTTATATTTTTAATTATTATATTTAAACAAATTATTCGTACATTAATATATTTAAAGAATTTTAAATTCAATTTATTTATTAATTAAATTTAATTTTATATTAAAATCACTTATTTATTAAATAAATGGAGTCCAATTCTTGTGGAACCAAACTAAGTGTATGTTTAAAAAATTATTTAAAGAATTTTTAATTATTATATTTAAACAAATAATTTGTACATTAATATATTTAAAGGATTTTAAATTTAATTTATTAATTAATTAAATTTAATTTCATATTAAAATCCCTTATTTATTAAATAAATTGAGTTCAATTCTTGTGGGAACCAAATCAAGTGTATGTTTGTTGCATTAAAAAAAAAGTTAGTTTTTAACTTTTTAATTTAATTTAAGATTTATTTTTCATATTTTAGAGGCATTTGATGCATTAATTTTTTTAAAAAAAAAATTCTCTTTTAACTAACTTATAACTTATTAAAATAAAATTTTTATTATTTTTTCTCAATTTATCATTTTTTTTATTAATTAACAACTCATATCCTTATTAGAAACTCTCATTTTTAATGCTTATTTTTTTAATATCATATTATATTTAATATTTATTTTTTTCACAAAATTAAAGATGACAAAAAAAAACTCACATATCATTACAAACTTAGTATATGTCCATTAATTCAATATAAATAAATAAAAATAAATGAGTAAATAAATAGATATATGATATTATAAAATATAATTTAATTAAATGTTAAATAATTTTTTTATTTTGAATATTTTAATTATATTAATATATTTTAATATTAAAATAAATATAATTAATTCATCTAATATATTATTTAATTATATTAATATATTATTTTATATTTATAAATTAATTTAATAATTAAGTTTATTAAATATTTTTAATATAATTAATTAATTTAATAATTTTTAATTAATTTATTAACTACCAACCAGCTACGTGAAACACGCTCTACCATTAAACCATGAATAGCTGTGCATGTTTATACTCTGGTGGATGAGTTGTACTGCTCTGTACAATATTAGGTATTTGGAAGCTGACACTTTAGTTGCGTTAGCGTTTTGGTGGATCCGCCCTTGACATTTAGGTGAATCAATGTGAATGTGGACCAAAGACCAAGAGATCAGTCTATCGAGTATAATGCACGCTAGCTGTGGATCTGAGGTTGTCTTTTCCTGCTATTCCTTTCATGGTAAATGCAATTGGCAAAATAAACATTTTTAAATGCAATATATTAACGTTTAATTACGCTCCTTGGCTTTGGCACTTCAAGTTTTTGCCATTTTTAATTTGATTTTAAAATTTTCAATATAAAAAAGCCGAAATAAAAGTGGTAGGAGAATTTAAACATTTGATCATACAATGAACACTTAGTTTTAAAAACAATATTAATATTAATACCATTTGAACTATTTATTTGATGATCTGTTTTTAAAAAATTTATTTATATTTGTTAAGATTTCAATGTTTTAACTTCAATTCGTGATTTTATCTGTGTTATTTTCTTTATAATTAAATTTCTAAAATTTAATTTCATTTATAATTAATTTTTTGTCATTTTGTCTGTGATTTACCTACTATGACAAATGTTTTTATGATTTGTATAGTTACATCAAGATATAAAAATAAAGAAATTAAAACCTCACTAATAAATACTATTAAGAGAATTGAGAATTATAATTTAAATAATACATTTTTTTATTTTGATATGGATTTGGTTTTATTTTATCTATCTAAATATTTTCTTTAAATTACAATAATTTGTCATTATAATATAATTCTTCTTGGTTATTGTTACAAGATAGAACTATATAAATTTACAAATATTAATCATGTCAAATAATTAAAGATAAAAATTTTTAGATTAATGCAAATAAAAAATTAATTATAAATAAAAATGAACTTTAAAAACTTAATTATAAAAAGAAAAAAATGCATTAGATGAAATTATAAATTAGAATAAATTATAAGAAATTAACATTTAATTTAATCTTTTTAATAATTTAAACTGTTTTATTTAGAGGACCAATTTATTATTTGTTTCTTTATAGGGTAATTTCAATTGGTTATGGTCTAGTGTACAAGATTTTTTTTTTATTTCATCAACGTTAAGTGGTTTTTTTCTTTCTTTAAATATAATATCAATTTCTTTTAAAATTTGAAAAGAGGTGGATTCTAAACATATAATTCAATGTGAATTTCTCAAATTCATGTCCTATTCTATTAAGAGTATAAAACAAGCATCCACAAAAGTTATTCTATTAAGCAACTCATAATACTTCAAGTCACTTGAAGTAATCATGAGGATGTGCTAATATGGGTGGCATTTTTCAAAACACATGGTGCAATTTATTTACCAAAATGAGATGCAAGATTCTTTTAATAAATTTACTTAAATTTAGTTTCATCAAATTATTGTTTTAATAATGTAATTTGACTGCATCAGATACATGATTTGAATTAATCCATTACATTCCCAAAAAAAAAAATTGTAATTTCTGATAAAAAAATTCACCAAAAATTATAATAAATCCGTTGAACATCATTATTTCTGATAGGTTTTTGATAAAAAATAATGTCATTAACATTATGATTGGAATTTTTTTCTAGCGGATTTTAAAGTTACGATTTTTTCATATAATTTTTTTATCAATTGAAAATCTGTTGAAATATCCATCAAAAAGTCATTGTAAATTGGTTGCAAATCCATCCAAAAAGTGTTAGAAATCCATCTAAAAAGAATAATTTTTAAAAATTTTATTTGATATAATTTTCTAGAATTCTGTTTTTAAATTTTAATTAAAATAATTTTGATTAATATTAAAAAACTAATTTTAATTTCTAAAATTTATATTTAATTATAATAAAAAAATTAAAATACAAAGTACATGAATAGGTGTATATATATAATTAGTAAAATAATTCATAAATTATATTAGTCAAACCAATATATGAATCATATTATTCAAATAAAAACATAAAAATATGACTACAACTTAAGATCGTTGGAGAAGAATTGATCATCATACTCCGGATTCCAGGTAGTGTCATGTTGTTATAGCTGTCTAGGACTTCTGACTGGTGATGGTTGAAGCGCTAATTAGGGTGGTAATGGAAACATATAAACAAAAGGTGACTACTAATGGGTAGGGGGCTAGTGGTAGTATGAATAAGGATGAGATATTGAAAGAGGCAGTGGAGTCTAATTCTGTTGTTGCTGAGTCTATATAAGATGCTCCATCCTAGTAAAAATCACCTACATTTATTATTGCATCTCAGTTATAATGTTCATAAGTTAGTCTAGTAAAGCATGTGGCACACTCTTAGTGTGAGATACAACAACTGATGCAACCATCCCCACCGTGGTCTCAGACCCCAATCAGTAAACCCATCCCTTCTTGGTCCTACTAACAATGTCCGCCTATAAATCATGATCAGATAACCTCGCCACATCAACAATTATGTCCCCAGAGCCTTCAAGGCCTCTTTATGTCTAAGTCTTGGCCAGGTCCTCCTCTCTTTTGTTAAATTCTCTTACAAATTAAAATAATTAATTATTTATAACATTTTTACTACTAAATATATTATACATTAATAACAAAAATGCATGTTAAAAGAAGCTGCTTATATAGGATTGTGCAGCTTAAGATGAGACCCACTGGTCATCCTTTTGGGTGGGTGCAATGGAACAAACTATCTATAGGTAACTTGACCTTAGTCTCACGTAACTACACAACATGAAAATTTCCATGGACATAAATAACTTTAAGTTAAAATAACGTTACCATACGTAGCTAATACTCTAATACAGGGAATGGATTCGACTATATGCAAGGAGGAACCTGTCTCGTTGTATCCATGTTCATCTTATTTTGTTCAGACATGAACTTGAATTTAGGATCCTTCCAATACTTAAGAAGGCCTTCCCACTTCTCATCCCCAATCCAGCCAGGCTGTGCGGGCCTCTTCTTCTGCACTTCATCCATCATACCTTTCATTTTGTTGGAGCTCTTGTGGTTGAAATTCTTTCACATGTCCATCTCATAAGAAAAGTTCAACTTCTAATGCTTCTATAATTAAAAAACAAGGAAAACATCAAATAGTTAGCGAACAATTTAAAAAAAAGAAATTTAAATTATAAACAAAGTATTGAAACTTTACCGCAAACTCCGTATATAACATCTTGCAGGTAGGCTTCGAAATACTCTTTTATGTAGACTCTACACATTCGTATTTGCTTATAATGATATGATGTAAAGTGCCTACTGGCTTGTGAGTTGGGAAAACCTAATTAACTAATAAAAATAAATAGCATTAAGAAATTAAAAAATATGTTATAAATGTAAAAAATAATGTTCATAATCAACCAATAAAAAGAAATATAATTAAAAAAAATAAAAATAGATTGAAAATATCAACAATAAAGTTCATGATCAATAATATATACCCACCCTATACGACATAAAGGTCTTCTTGAAACTAAGTATGGGTATCCCAAGGAGTGGAGGTTGTTTAGAAGCAGACGTTGCTCCTAAAGATTGAGGTGCCATTTGTGAAGGTGTCCCAGCTATCTCTGAGGATAGGTTTTGCTGTTGCGACTGCATCTGCGTTGACGCCTATGCCGGTGGCTCCATCTAGCTAGATGCAAGTCACATTGTGGGCACGAAAGTGTAGCCAAGAGGAACAATAGATAGGGGGCTCTGACTAATAATCATAAGCAAACAGCTACCAAGGGAATCAGGGGGGAATCTCATCCCTGTGATCATTGTCCTCTACTTCTTCACCCAAAATCTATATAATTTGTCATCTGTAAATATTTACACATAACATAATTAAAAAATAATCATATAAATTGAAATATGAATAAAATAATTTAGCACTCATATATACAGGTAACAAATTAACATGTCACACATCGAATGGTAGTATCATTTGTTAAATTCCTCCTCTACATCTTCTTCATCCTCTTATTCGTTTTCGTTGATATTACCTTCTTGTTCTACATCTATTAGCTCATCCACCTCCTCGTATTCATTATCTTCATCATGCAAGTTAATAATTAAATCATCTACCGAAATTAACTAAAGTGCATATGACATATGATCATCCTGGTAAGTATGTTTTATTGTATGTTTATCCTCAACCATTCCACAAGGCTTGGATTTTATAACAACCCATCAACCTTGCTTATCTCTCTTTGTTCATAGGTATGGTGCATAATATACTTATGTTACTTGTTATGCAACGATGAAGGGATCATACTTGGTATATCGTCTTGTATGTTTGATTTCAACCATGCCATATTAAAGTTGCACTCTTATACCTAACACAGGATCAAACCACTTACAGTGGAAAAATACCACCTTTTGATCGACAAATCTTGGATATTCAAGCTATACAATCTCTTTAAGGATGTCATAAAAGTCATTTTCCCATACTATAACATTCCTTGAACCATTCACACATACTCCACTATTAATTGTTCTTTTTCCCTTCACTCCATTGGTGTGTGTGAAACTTATACCTATTGACAAAATACATTGGAAATGTTTTGAATGCCCTTAGAGGGCCCTAAGCTAAATCCAATAGATAGTGATTAACCACACCACTAAAGAGATTATGAACCAGAGAATAACATAATTTCATATCAAAATTTCATTACACATCTATAAACAATCTCACATAGAAAAAGTAATTATTGTTTATACTTACAAAAAAGTGAAACTAGGAAGTAAATTGAGCATTGATCATTGCTTCAATGTCTTCATCTTGCATTGCTGGACACATAGCTTTCAACTAATGAACAAATATATTATAGGGAATAACAATTTAGGAAATTAGTATTCTAAAATTGATAAAATCAAAGTTAAAGATATGGAATGATTTATTAAGATAGTTACACAGATATTTACTCTTTAAATGGATCCCTTCTTCATAGTTTAAAAGCACGCATATTGTGGATGATTTCAATTCTTTGTCATCTAAATATCACTCTTAGCAAAACCTAACAGAGTGTCCTAAAAGATTAAAGATGAAAAGAATAGGCTTCAAAGTTGCATCATTGGCCCAGTTATCATTCTTACTAATTCGTGTGCCTTAGCATTACATATCAGGGCTGAAATAGTATTAACAAAATTGAGTTATCTCCTCGATCAAATAAGCTTCACATATACTTCCTTTGGGTCTAGCTCTGTTGTTGACTTTCTTCTTCAACCTATTAAGAAATCTCTCAAGCGGATACATCCATCGATATTGCATAAAATTGCCTACCCTTGCTTCAAATGATGAATGAATGGATAAATGCTTTATTGAGTTAAAAAAAACTTGGTGGGAAGATCTATTCAAGCTTGCATACTATTAGGGGAATATTTTTTTTCCATTCAAATGTAACACCTTAAAAATAAAAAAAAAAAGAAAATAAATAATAATCTGGTGGACTAAAACAGAAATTTTAAAAGTTTTGTTGTGGCCAAGTTTGAAGTTTTCCTTTTTCTGGTGAGCTGTATTGAATGCATTGAAGTTTCAATGGGGCCAACTTGTAATAAACCCCATTTTTTTGTTTTTTTCTGCTTTTATTGGCTCGACGTTGACCTCTTTCCCCCATGGTCTACTTTTATCTTTTCAGAAAATTCTCTCTGCTCTGCAAACCTGAACTTCCATTTCTCCAGAAAACTTTAGCATCACCAAGCTCCCTCTGCTCCATCTCTATCTTCCTCACGAGCTGCTACTGCTCCTTCTTTTTCTTTTCTCCAGCCAACCTAACAGATCATCGTCGATCATTTTCTCCTTCTCTTCTAACATTTTTCTTCCAGCTCGGCAGTAGGTCAACTTTTCCAATGGCCTTCCTTCAACTACTGTTGATTAGCTCTTCATCTTCTCCCAGCTGGTTTGGCGTCCTTTCTTTCTCCCTCTCTTCGATTTAAGCTTGTCTCGACTGAAAGCAAGAGTTAGCTAAGCTCTACTTTAGCTCCTTTCCCTTTGATGAAAAAGTTTGAAAAGGAAGAAGAAGAAACCTTTGCCCTTCTTGTTGTCTAGTAGTTGCAAGCCACTTTATCACCATCTTCTGATGACAATCTGCCTTTAGTCGGGTTGAGCTGCGATGTTGACGTGCTGATGCTCAGCCAACTTGTGATCGTGACTTGAGTTATCTTTGTCATGGGTATGTTGTCCTTCACCTTTCCTTGCTTCTGAGCTTCGCTTCTGGCTTGGGCCTCGCCATTCTGCTACTCAGTTAAGCATTATTAGTGCTATGGGTGTTGGTTGATTAGGTTGAGCTGAACCAGTTGTCCTGTTGGGCCCCTCTGTTTCCTAGCATTAACTAGCTATGGTTCAGCTCAAAATTTCTAGGTTAAGTTCAAGTTGGAGCTTGTTCATCCCTTTAAAAGAAAAAAAAAAAAGAAGAAACCCTGCTATTGTTGCTGATTTTGCTCGAGTAGTGGTTGAGCTCATCTAAGGTTACTTTGAGTCATCTAAAGGCCTTCTCCTTTTGCAGTCCTTAAGTTACTTACCAAAGGTTACTGCCTACCTGCTTTTATCTTTTTAATTCAACCAGATACAAAACAGGCTATTAAGATTAAGAATTTTAGGTAAATATCACTTAAGGCTTAAATAAGGTAATTTGACTTAAAATGGCTTATAGTAAGCAAAAAATATTCATGACAATTAGATACTAATTTTAGGAATTTAACTGTATTTAGTGTCCAAAAAGTGAAGAGGATTTAAGGAGTTATCTACTTTGGCCATTTTGGAACCTAAGGTGAATATTATATCCTTATGAGGTGAGTGGATAATCCTTCTCTTTGTTAAATCCCATTTAAAGTATGAAATAATTTTATTATATGATTCCTTTTAAGAATGGGATTTTCTCATATATTGATATGATTTTGAAATTATTTTCGTATGCTGTATATGTATAAAAAAATGATTTATTGAGATAAAGCTATGTATTTTATTGTGATTTACGTTGCTGGCATTGATGATTTCTATGTTATTACATGATGATGTATTGATAAGGTCCTAGATCCACTGGAAATTCATTGGTAACCTCAAGTGCACTTATGACTAGTTGATATAATGGCGTAATAAGGGTGGGCGGTTAGATATATGAATATTCGACCAGTGTGTCCGGATGGATTTAAGGCGAGATGATGTTTATGATGTATGATGTTATGATTATCTCTGAGGATTTTCCTTTAGGATTCAGTTAAGTGTTTTAATTAATTGAGGTTGATATACATATTTTAGAAAGTTTATTGACTTTCTTTCATAATTATGCCATGACGAATATGTTTTTCATAATAGCATATTTTGATACTTATTTTCATGTTATTGAATATTACATATTCAACTACTTACTTTCTTGATAATTGAAGTTTCCAAACTTATTGTGGGATCTTTATGTTTAAGCAGGTAAGTTTATTTTCACGGCTATATATATATTTTCAAAAATGGTTTATAATCGAGATTTTATTTTTTATGGAAGTGTCTACTCACTGAATTTCTATGAAACTCATTCCTCTCTTTTAATATTTTTCAGAGTCAAAAGATACTCCTACAATTCCTCCACCCCATCCTGGTTCCAGATCTGCTCACCGATCAAGTAGATCACTTCTTGTAGAGATCAAAGGTATATAAATAGTATAATATTGCCAGTTGGATTAGTGGTTGTATATATGTATTTTGTCTGGATTAAGCCCAGTAGGTATATCTTTGTGTTATCTGGGCTGTTGTGATGTTAAATTATTGTACAGGTTATATATAGGGCATGTAGCCCTTGGTTGTTGTGTAGGCCTCATGCCCGAATGTATGAAGAATAGAGGAAATTCTATCAGATTTTTGGTATAAGTTAACATGTACATGTTTAGTTTTGCATTAATAAAATTGTCTTTTGTATATCTTTGTGTATTGTCAGGCTTGTAAGGGTTTTCCTAACAGTGACCTTCTACGCCCATCACTTGTCGTAGATTGGGGCATGACATTAAAGTAATTCCTCTTCTCATAGAACCGTTGGGCATAATTCCTAAATAATTGACTCAAGTCAGTTAAGGCCCTTCATATAGGATCTAAAAGTCCAAAAAATATAATAACAAGCAATCTTTCCATGAAAATATGATAGTCATAACTTTTTATACTAAGTATCTTACCATCGTCTACATCGACACACCTATTCAATTTGAAAGCATAATCATCAGGTATTCTCAACTCTTTGATCTACTCATAATCTATCTTGCTCTCCTCCAAGCTTAAGGTGTATAAAGCTTTATATATTTTTTCATTTGCAGCCTCTTTAAGCTCCAACCCTTCTTTTGTAGTATTCTAGCAAATTTAAGCTTGCTTTAATATTGTCTTCAGTTTTCCTTTTAACATCCATCACTGTATAAAATATGTTATCAAAGAAAGTCTTCTTTATATGCATAACATTGAGATTGAGTCAAAGTAAGTTAGATTACCAACATGGAAAATCTCAGAATATGCTTCTCTTAATCTAATTGTGATCCACCTCATATACTAACATCTTGATTGGTCAAGTTTCTGTGACTTTTGGAATGGAATAAACCTAATAAAAAACTTGTTTATTAGTTAATCTTAGAGGTGATTCGGATCTATCTACTTTATTTTTTATGAAGTTATTCTTGTTTTTACTATAAATATGATCGTATGGTAGAAATTTCTAAGATAATCAAGACATAAGTGTTTCCTCCCATGCTTTAAGGTGAATGTTTTTATGGATTTCATACATATTGGGCAAGCTAATTTTCCAACCATTTGCCAGCCAAATAACATCCTATATGTAAGAAAGTCAGTAATGATCCACAGCATTGCGACCTTCACTTGAAAGACAAATTAATTTTACTCTTTGGAACATCATCACTCTACAAGTGAGTAACTCATATATCAAAGGCTGCATGAACACATTAGTTTTACTCTTTGGATTTTTTGGACCTGGGATGATCAAGGTTAGGAACCTATATGGAGTTGTTATACACATATCTAAAGGTAAATTATAAGGAATGACTATTACTAGTCAACATGAGTATGGTCTAGCGTTATGACCAAATAGAGTGAATCCATCAAAACACAACCTAAGTCTTACATTTCAAGAATTGACTATAAACTCTGGGTACTTTTGGTCAAATTGTTATCAAGCTTCTTCATCCAAAGGATGACACAAGACATCAGTCTCCCTTTGATTCTCATGATACCATTTCATATAAGGAGCCGACTTCATCAAAACATACAACCTTTGTAACTTGGGGATTAAAGGCATATATATTCTTTTGAATGGAACTTCTTTGCTATTCCAGCTTGTCATTCGTTCATTATACCGAGGCAAACTATAAATTCTACATTCTCTATCAAATATAGCCTTCTTATATAACAACATGCACCATTTCATATAATATTCTATAATCTGATGCCTCAATCCTAACTTCTTCATTAACTTTCTCATTTCATCAAAGTTATCAAGAACAATGTTATCATGCGAGTATATCTTGGCTATAAATTATATAATCTAATTAAAGGAATTCTATGGTAAGTTGAAATCAGATTTTATGCTTAATATCTTTACTGCTAATGACAACTCTAAAAGGTTAGTACAACTTGTCCATAATGGCCAATGTACAATTTCTAACGTTTTATAAAATTTTCAGACATTTGTATTTGGAAGCTTCTACGTTGCATTCAAAGTAAGTTATAGCGTCTGGCTAATCGGCATCTAACATCATGTTCTCATATATATTACTTACATCATGCAAATCTCATGTCACATCACTAAAGATTCTCCTTTTTCTGTAAGTCTTTTCTCATCATGATCAGTCCAGCACTGATAATCATATTTAAATTTAAATCTATATCAAATCAACCTTAATTTTATCAAGAGGTAAAAATTTTCTATATTTATATTTGGAGCATAGACACCTTATCTGACTATCACATATATAAATTGGGAGAGTTTTTACAAAATAGATAAATTCTTTCATCTTATTAAGAAAATTCATCTTATATCTGCTACGTCTCAGAAGAAGTTTATTATACATCCACTAACTGTGTTCCATTATTTTCATATTTTATTTATCAAAATTAATTAAAATAAGAGAAAATCACTACATATTTATGGAATACGTAGGAGAAAATATTTACAAAATGTTCTTATTCCATAAATAGTTCATTATTATATTTTCTCCAACTTAATAAAAATAAACAATAACCAAATCTATTTAGGGAATTAATAATTAATATATACAATATATGTACTATTTTAAAAAAATAACAAAATCAAAATATATATAATTTCTAAAATAAAAAATATGTTCTAACTAAAACTATACATAATTCCTAAAATAATTTCAACAATATTATTAATTAAATAAATCATCTAACTACTTAATCATACATAATCTAATTCAAAATATATATAATTTTTAAATGTAATTCACCAATATAATTAGTCACTCCTAATTCAAATATACAAAAAAAATATAATTAAAAATTAACTTTAACAACATGAAAAATTATGAATAATTAATCAAAATAATAAAAAAAATATGTATTAATCTCATTATCCAAGTAAGATAAGTAATAAAAAAACTAGTACGAAAATTAAAATTCAAAATTATAGAAAGCAAAATAAGATAAACCAATTAACCTATAAAACATATAATAATTATTAAAAATGTAAAACAAAGTAGTTAAAACAATTTAATCAATTTCTATTTGTGAAAAATACTTTATAAGCACAAGAATTAAGATAGAAAAGCAAGTAACAACTCTAATACAACATAGGAAGTAGATGAAAACCAAGAATGAGCAACAAATCATACGTTTGGCAATATAAAAGTTTTTCAAATTTTTGATAAATCTTTCTATCAAAAATCTATCATGCACTTATTTTTGTCAAAAAATCCGTTGGAAACAACAAATAAATTTTTTAAACATTTGTGCCCGTTTTTCAACAAAATTTTTAATAGATTTTAAAGTACAACAGATTTTTTTATAAATTCCTAACAAATTATTGTCATTATTAACCAATAACCTTTTCATTAGTGATCAATTTTCCCAAGAATTTTCAATGAAAAAATTCATTAAAATTTTCCATTAGAAATCACATTATTTTTTATAATGCTAATATATTAATAAATAATGACAATCGTTTATTTGATGATCTTTATAATCTATTGAAGCTATGACATTTTTTTATTGGTATAAACAATTATTTTAATAAATAAATAATTTATTTATTTCAATTTTGATAACTTGTCAGAGGAAGTAACACCAATCACATTTTAATCAATTGTTTATTTAGATTTACTGCATCCAGTGCAATATTCCTCCCTTAATTATTGCTTACTTTTCTTTAATTATATTTCCAACATTGTTATTTTCATTATCAACTGTATTTCTTTAATTCTTACTAAAATTTAATAATGGGTATATTTTCATTTTTCACTCATATAATGCATGTAGCTTGCATGATATGTCACACAGATTGATCGCGCTTGCAGGATTCTCCCATTGCAGAAGCTCCTTCATGGCCTCCTCAATGTTTGTTGTCTCTTTCATAAATACACTTACACAGAATCCCAAAGCACTCAAACTTAGAATAGATTGGCTCTTCAGCTCCAACTCACCTTCATTAGCATATACTTCATCAACAGCATTGCTAACATGCTGGAGATAAGAGCCTATAGTTTTTTCAATTTCCTCTTCACCTAAATCAACCATGCAAATGTTTGATTTAGGTGTCTTTCCCGATTCTAGATCTGAAATGGTTACATTATTCTTCTCAAGCTCTTTCTCAAGAAGTCTGAGCGATTTTATTCGAGAGATTTCCTCAAAACTTTTTATGGAAGAGCAAATTATTTCCTTCAAATATCCAAGGTCACATTCTAGCATATCTGCAGCCTCTTTCCATGAACCCTCATTTCTTTGGATTTCTTGTTCGAGAATCTTCAATGATTGAGATCCAAAATGCAATAAATCCACCATTTTTGACAATGATTCCAAAAGCTTATTGTAGCAAGCACTGTGAAAAGGCAAAAACCAGAAATTTGGCTCTACTTCAGCTTCTGCAATGAACTTTCTCAACTCATTAACGTGCATTTTGAACTTCTTTTGGCTATCTTCCAATTCATTTTTTCCTGCTAGGAGACTCATTGATCGAATGGACTCATGAAGTGTGCCTAGACTTTCAGAGAGCTCAATTTTTGCAATAATGGAAGCTCTCTTGGGTCTGAAGAGAAGATCAACAATAATTGAACAAGATATCCCAATGAAAGTTTCAACAATCCTGGCAATGGCAAATTCACTTGGTGGGCCAAAATTCATCCTGCCGAGAATTAGTATGGCTCCGATCACTGCAGAAATGCCACCGGATGGGCCGTACATTCGGCTCCGCTGAAGGAAACTAGTGAAAACGAACCAAGGAAGAAGAGAGAGGAATCTTATTGGCATGTATTTCTCAAAGACAAACCAAGCCAATACTCCGTATACAGTTCCCAAGACTGTGCCTTGTACTTTAACACTTGCAGTTTTAAAGGTTGAGACTCTGCTTGAAACGAAGGTTATGGCCACTGGGAGTCCAGACCAAAATCCCTCCTCTTTACTATATATTAGGCCCAAAAGCACAGCAAGGCCCAAGGAGAGTGAGCATTTATATGCTGGAAAAAGCTTTGGGCTTTTAAACGCTGTGGCCCAATCAGTCCATTTGTCTTTGTAATTCGAAGGATTTTCATTTTTTTGAATCCATTTACCTTGGAGAGAAATTGGAGATTCAGGTACCGATTTTTTGTGAAGCAGTTGGGCACAAAATAAGAAAAAACATATGGGTAAGTCTTGGAGGGTTTTTGGGATGATATCAAAGGATTGAAGGAAGTCCGTTGCAGTTTTTCCAGTGGGTTCAGGAATAGTTGATGAGCCACAATGCAAATTGATTTTAGCCTGTGTCATGGTAAAGCTAACATGCTCTTCAAGTCTATTCAGGCCACTCTTGAGTCCTTCATCCAGAATACCAACTGGAAATGATTCAATGCTTATCAAAGCCATTTCCATCCCTCTCAATATTGAATCTACTTCTTGGAGTTTCCCTCCCAGGCTTAAACACTTGGGTTTGAAATTTTTAATTGAAGGTTTCTCCCACTGCATACCGTCCTGTTCAGGAAAAGGAGTTAAGAACCTTATAACACCAAAAACTTGCACTCTGCCTTTTTTAGCAACAAAGAAATGTATTTGTGCATGTGGGTTTGGTGTCTGATATTTCGTGTTTCAAGTGAGTGTGCCATGCTTACTTGGTAGCGTGCGATAATCTGGAAGAGCTTAGTACGCTTAGTTGCCAAAGACTTGGCCTGAGAGATTAATGCGAGTGCAGAATTCTTGTCATCTTCACATATTGCCTTTACAATGAGCTTTAGTCTCTGCAAGGTATTCTGGATAAGCAGCTCGTAGCTCTGTTTCACCTGCGCATCAAGTGCGAAAAATAACTTAATTCATCAGGTTATAATTGGCTGAGTACAGGTAAATGGGTTATAACGTATTTCTTCCCATGAGTGATTACTTTTAGAAAATTCAACAGGTTGTTTTTGTTGGACATGACGATGTATTCATTGGTTACTACTATTCATGATCGTAATGACCTTTGTGATCACCTAGTGGATGACCATAGGGTGATAATGGGGCAGTTAGGATGCCTTTGGCACCATAATTAGTGATTTAATGTGTAGTATAGTTACTTCACTGACCTGTGTCATTTGGAGTATGCCCACCAACTAAACATGTGGAATTGATCCAAGAAGATATAGGTAATAGACTTGTAATTAGTTTAATTAGGTTGATGAATATATCATGAGATTGTATCAAGTAAAGTATTGATTTTATATGAGAACAAGAAAAATAAATCATGATCATTAAATCTTATATTGATGGTTATAATTAAATTATAAAAATATATGATTTTTTTAAGTAATCATGAAATTTTAAATGATAATTTAATCTTAATCATTAATATAAATTCAAATGATTATGTTTCACTCCTCTCATTTTTATATAAAATTAATGTTTTGTGCTGATACACCCCTTACCAAATATGTATTAACTTTAACAATTAAATTAAATTTTTACTAATATATATATATATATATCTTAAATTATGATCGTCAAAAAATATCTTTTGTAAGAAACTTCTCCTATTTTCTTATGTTTATAATTACAAAAAGTTAAGAAAAAAGAAAATAATTTATTATCCAATGTTATAATATGTGCAGTGCTTGGAACATGATAGTATTATTTTATTAATCACAAAATATAAAAATAACATGAAAATTTTATTAATCATAAAGTATAAAAATAAAAAGTCCTTTATTTGTGCTTATGTACATTCTTTTTAGTCCAAAGCCTTAATGAAAATTGTAAAGGAATGTTCAAACAACTGCTATTAAGGAGATTCAAAATCTATAAACTCATGTTATGAAATTTGAGGTTTTAAGTTGTCTACATCCACAGAATTAAATGTAACGCGTAATGTTCCAGTAGAAGTGGAAATATATACTAACACTCTGGAAGGAAACTTTCTTATTATGAGAGAGGGGAGACACTATCATTTTTCTGAAAAATGCTAATTTAGCCTAACAATATTAACATGTCTTCAATATATATATATATATATATATATATGAGAGAGAGAGAGAGAGAGAGAGAGAGAGAGAGAGAGAGAGAGAGAGACTAAATTACCTCGTGACATGCAAGACGAGGGTAGGGAAGCAGCAAAGCAAGAACGCAAGCCAAAACTCCAACCGCCGTACTAACCACGAGGCGTATAGAGTGCATGAGAGGCTCAGTGTGAACACCATTAGCGTAAGCTATGACATACACGATAACTATTTGACCCAAAGCTATGCGCTTAGCTATCAGATGCGTGGACTCCGCCGGCAGCGCCACCACAAATGCAGCAAACGCCACCGCTAAAGAGATGGTTCCTTTCGAGAACCGGCTTGGCTCGATAACCCAGAAGCTCAATATGGCCGGACCTATGCTCTGAATCGTAGCATAAAGCGCCAACCAGCATCCACACAAAGTGTCACCCAAAGTAGCGTCGTTTACTATAAGAATCACCGTCACGTATGAGAATGCAGGAAACCCTATAAGGCGTTGAACGGTGGATGGGCCGTAAAGAGTAATGCAACCGACTATGATGCAGGCTAAGGCGGTTCGGAACGCAGAAAGGAGGCAGGCTCGCCACATGGCTCTGGCTTTCTCCGAGTTTGCTGCAATGGCTGGCATCTTGAAGCTCATTTGGAATCGTGAGGTTTTGAGATGGTTTCAGTTTTTCTTGGCTTTGAGCGGTGAGAAATGGAGGCATTTATAGAGAGAAAGAAGACGGTGGGGTAGTTTGGTATTTGTGTGGAAGCACATGAAGGACTCGATTAAGCTGGAGTGCGGTTAATGGATTGGCAACTAGTATTAATGCGGATTTAATATGTTGCTGACTCTTTTTGTAATATCGGTTTGATGTATAAACAACACAAAAAAAAGTTCCGTTTGACGTCCGTTAAAAATTTTGCAGTAGTTTTTTCTTGTTGCTAACAATGTTTTACTGTTCGTAAACACAATCCTACCGGGAGTTTAGTTGGTGGAATTATACATTTTAAGTGATCTTAATATTTCTGAAAATGTTAAAATGTAATCATCATAAATATCATATTATTTTATTTCTAATTAATTTATATATCTTTAAAAATTTTATTAAATTTTAAAAAAGATCTGATCAGAAAATTGATTAATAAATAATAGCTAATATTAGAAATTTGATTAATTAATTGTGATGAATGGTGACCAAGGATAATGAATAGTAGATAGATAATAATCAATTGTGATAGATAATAATTTTGAGATGATAATGATAGTAAAATATTAATAAAATGATGGATAAAATAATTTTTTTATATATAATTAAAATATTCTAATTCTATGAAAATGCAGATTATTCATCTCTCATTATAGGAATATTTTAAATATATATATATATATATAAGATTAAAAACATTTTCAAAAAATTTATGTTCTTAAATAAATTTTTCTGAATTATAAATCAAACATAAAAATGTTGAACTCTTGCAACATTCTCAAGAATGTTAAAAAAAAAAAATCTTAAGCTAAATACTTCCTACAAATAATATAATATTGAATACACAATAAAACTCTTCACAATGTGTACGTAAAAGCATGATAAGGTTATTAAAATCGTTTACATATTTAAGTTTGATAGGTCTTATGTGGCCATTGTGAGAAATTTTATGCACTCAACGTTGCTCTGAAGTACGGATGATATATATCTTATCTTGTCCTTAACTTTTGCTAGTTTATGTAATGGCTCTCCTGCTCTTCAGCTGATAAACTAATGAGAGAACAATTTTCTTTTGCCTGGTCTAAAATTGAATTTAGTAATGGCAAGTGGGAAATTTTAAAACCAAATTAAGCAAGTAGTATGCCTTTTTAGTCCACGCCTTACTTTGTAAATTCTTTAGATTCTAAGTAAAATGTTAGTTTAAGGCCGTCAAGCTTTACATGAAGACAATAATCCTAGTATATATAGGTGGATTGTTTTGTAAAAATGATATTTTTTTTTATGAAAATCTCATTTATTTATATATAATTAAAGGATTTTTATATTATTTGTATATTTTATAATTAATAAAATAATGTAGACTATTATAATATTGAAGGAAAAATAACTTTAAAGAAATAGATATTATTTTTTATTATACTTTTAACATATATTAAATAAATAAAATATTTTCTATTATTTTGATATTTTACGAATATAAATATAATTAAATAAGATTATTTTATGAAAAATACTTTCTATTAAATCAAACGGACCTGTAATATATATATATATATATATATATATATATATATATTCCACATGCACTAAGCTGAAAAATTCTGTGTAGTATAATTGGAGGAGGCAACCAATTAAGGTTTTAAGTTCTTGTCAACAAAACAATTAAACAAATTCAAAGGTGGAGTATCCATAGATCTCCACTAAACTTAATTTCGGTTGGAAAAATGTACTGAAATGTTTCCCTTGATGGAGAGCAAAGGTCAAGTGAGGCAACCTTTGGTGCACTTAGACGTACAGATTAGTTAAAGCAAGGTGCTTTCCTCTGTATTGACAAATTTTAATATGGCAATGCTTAAAAGTAAGAGGCGTGCTTACTTATCTTACACTGAGTGCCTTTTTGTGCTGACGGAAGGTTGGTGGATGAAATTCAGCCTCCGCGAGCTTTAGTTCCACAGTCTTTCAAGGAAAAATCACAACCATCCATTCTGAAAACGCACCATCTTTTTTTCTCTTGGAAACATTCTTTCTTTTCTGAAAAAAAAATGGAAAAAAAAATTTAAACGCGCAAGGGGCAAGAAGAATTCCATAACATGTGAGAAATTAAAGATACAAAAAATTAAGTAAAAATCTTACTAATACATTAAAATATCTCATCTTTTCATGTAACAAAACTGAATATATAAATATATGCATATGAAAACAACAAAAGTTGTATAAAAGAAATTTCTTTTCCCAGATGGAGATGGCCGACGTTGGTGATGAATTTTTTTTTCAGATTTGGAAAGGTTTTCTTGGAAACTGGAAGCAGTGGGAGTGGGATCCTATGTAAGATTGTCTGTAAGTTGAAACATATATATATATATATATATATATATATATATATAGTTGCATTCAACGTAGTGCGAACGTGTTTTTAGGTATATTGTTTGCGATCCACGTATTTTATAATTTGTTAGGTGTCCGGAATGTTCTTCAGAGAGATCCTCCGCCACACAAACGCAGATCTCAGGGCCATTTAGCTACAGAACTGAAATTAGGGGAAAGGCGAAGCGGGTGAGAGTGAGGGATACAACGGGAGGAAGCTATGTCCTATCACCTTTGGTACGCGCAATGCGACAGAATGAGAGTTAACTTAGACCTAAGTTTTTATTTTTGCGTGTTATGAGAGATAATTTTTTGAAATAGTTTTGTTTTCAAACTACTTTCTCAAATGTTTTTTTTTTTTTATAATAAAGTTGAAATTAGTAAGAGTAACTCCACTCTTTTGATATCAGAATTAGCAAAATAACTCCAATACATAAAAGCCTTTCACAACTACAAATTAAAGTCTGATTGGATGGAGTTACCAAAGTAACTGTATCACATGTAACCATCCCATGAAATTTTTGTCACTAAAATTGAAAATTTGACATTATTCATATAAATAAAGTTAAATAACTTCACTTTCAAATGATGTCAATAAAAATTTAGTAATTATTTATAATTAATTAGATAAATAAATTTTAATAATATTATTTTTCAATTATGTCAATAAAATTTAAAGTAGTTAAAGAAATTAGTAACATAATTCAGTTTAATTTATTAACTAAATCACTAACACATAACTACTTTTTACAAGTCAATATTATTCAAGTATTGTGTAAAAAATTTACAAATTGATGAAAATATAAAACTGCTAACTTTTCTACATTCATTTAAACTTCAAGATAATGAAAATTGTTTTATTACTTTGATAAATCACTTTATTAACTAAATTTTTTAATCACACTATTAATTAATTATTATGATCAATTTATGTCATTAAATAACAAATCAATAAATTTAATACCAAATTACCTATTTAGTCAATTTCATTTACTAAATAAATCACTAAGACATAAAGAATTTTCATAAATCAATAACACACAAATTTTATGTACAAGTTAGTATAAACAATATAAGCGTAACTAACTGTTTTATATTCATTTAATAACTTTATCATAATAAAAAATTTTCCAAAACAATAATACAAATTACAAATTATAATGCACGAAATATAAAGCATAGAACTTAAATAAATAAAAATATACAAAACAAATTAATTATATTTTGATGGCAAAAAGACAGAAATGTTTTCTAAATATTTCAAAAAAATATTAGAAATATTTTTAAATCTCAAGAAATATTAACAATTAACTTGTAATTCATTCAACAATATTATAAATTTTGTATTAGAGCAATTTTATAAGTTACCTCACACGTGAAGTCTAAAGCAAAAAAGTATACCGGTGTCATTGCTTTGAAATAAAAATTCCAGCAAATCATCAACTTCGAAATAGCAGAGACATACAAAAGTTTCTTCTAAAGGATTCAATTCGTCTTGCTAGATATACAGAAGGATGGAATGATAGGTAGGCAAATATTGAACTTCAATTAAGCTAATTTGAACCATGATTGACTAGGTAAATTTAAATAAGAATTTGGTTCTTCTCTTTTTCTCTTTTTCATATTTCTTTTTAAAGGAGGTTGTATCTTTTTTTTAGAACAAAGATTCTCTTTTTAAAGGAGGTTCTTTCTTTTTTTAAAACAAAGATTCTCTTCTCTCTCTTTTTTCAGATTTTTTTTACCATTTAAAAAGTTATGGCATTACTATCACTAACACAATCCTTAAAGGATAGTGTTAGTGTTAATAAGCCATCCTGTTGTCGTAGTCTAAAGGGATGAAAAAATAAAGAATAAAAATTTGAAAATGAAATAAATAAATATAAAGAAGAAAGAAGAAAGGAGAAGAGATGGATGAGACAAGATAGCATAGGAAATGAGCAAAATCTCGATATGAACGAATAAGATGATTGATAATGAATGGATGAAGTTAATCAAAATAGCTCCACCCAAATGACTAATTTTTACATAGCCTTTAACAAGCTTTAGTAACGTGTGATAGGATAGAGTTATTTTGGCTAATTCCATCTTTATTACTGAAAAAAAAAAAGAGATAACATTATTTAAAAAAAAAGTTTCAAAAACAACTTTACACAGGAAAATTGTTTTCCCCCTAACACTGAAGTTGGCGAGAGAGCCCATGTCCAAAGACAAGTAGATAACATCCAAAGACATTTTCTGCTGTCTATAGCTCAATTCTTGTTGCAAGTATCCAAGTGTTTCCAATATTTCAAGGAGCATATTTCAGCGATACAGTACAATGTAATACATGGCAAATAAAATAACACAAAAGCTTGACAGTCTTATAAAGCATAATCCAGTATCTGCATCTGATCTCATTTCTCAACGGTGAAATCCTAAGGCCTGAAGATTATTGATTATGGTACGGTAGTTCACTGCTTTTAAATTGTATGGCGTGATTGTATATTCATGACTGCAAAACTTATCATCAACGAACAAACTGAGATGGCTTGCGGTTATTGCGTGATAATACTATTATTTATCACTATGAGTTGCTGTTCAACCAAAGCTTCAGCTCAAAAACAAAAATGTAAGAAAAAATATAACAAAAAAATGTAAGAAAAAATATAACAAATCGAACACCTATCAGAGAATCACATGGCATCGGTTATTTTCCGCATAAACTTCCGTAGCCAGGATTAAAGAATACCTACAAACCTTAGACGCTCACTTCAACTTATTTGCATGGACGAGGATACAAAACCTATGAATTCAGGAGAGTTTAAAACACACAACATACTATAGGGCTCGTCTTGAATTAGTTGCCAAGGTGCAAATAAGTTGGCTAATCATCTATTCCAGCCTTGCTTCATAATGGCAAATGGCGAGTACCAGGATCATATATTCCAGCAATAAGAGCAATGAAAACCCAAATCATGAGAACGCTTATGATAGCAGTTCTCACTAGATGGTTATAATCACCATTTATGAGGACATCCAATTCATCGGATGGATGCAGTGATGAAGAATCCTCACTGTCACTGACATCCACCTCCCCGTCAATACTGCTGGTCCGTCTTGCATGAGGTGGGTGCATATCCAATATGCTGATTCTAGAACATTTCATGCAGTTACAGCTGCCTCCAAGATATGAAGGTAGTATCAGCAAATAATCACAAAGCACCTGCTGGTACATCTCTCCTTCTATTTTCAGCTTCTTCCTCGTAATAGGCTTCAACACCTATGTCTCAAAAGCTCAAAGTTAGTTTATTTTAAAAACACATCAATTTACAGGTGATGTTGTACATGATGTAACAGATAAATTTCGCATGGGTGGAATGGGCTAGGTGTGCTCCATGGACAAATGAAATTATATTTGGACTCATCAATTCATTGTATACCCATAAAAATAAAAAAAAGAAAAGGAGCTATATATGTATATATCCAGTTTGCAAGCAACTTGACTGACTGATGAAGAACCAGGACAAGCCAAGCAACGCAATAATCTGCTGATTGCAACACATGCAGATTACCTATTAATCAAACTGAAGCTTGACAGTCTAACAATAGATTCAATTAGTTTGAAGATGACAGCATGTTTGTGGAACCATCTCTCTTACTGAATAAGGTAGAGAGGAATGATCTGCCCTCATCTTTGCCTTAGTCATGCAAAAGGGACCAAGCTGAATCATCTCTCGCTGTTCTATGCAAGATTTTATGCCAAATGAGCAGAAAGGAGATCTTACTTGAATTAAAGTCTGGGCAATAACACGAACAACTGCTGGAAGTCTTATGACAAACAAACATCCAAGACGGTTGGGAAAATGATCTTGCAAAAGGGAAAAGCAAGATCTCATCATATTCATAGGAACTCTTAATGGAGAGAGCCCTTCACAGTCCATCAATACTGTAAGTTGAGGGTTATCTGCATCAACCAAGTGCAAAACTCCATATTCTACCTGTGATACTACAGTAACAACCATTGGGTGGTATTAAACTACAGCTCAAAGCCAAAATATATAAATGAAAATTTGTAGCAAGTCCTATAGAATGGAGGAAGAGAGAAAAGTTAAACTAGAACAACACCATCCCAAATAAAGCAAATAATGGAACTAAAAGCAAAGGAAGAAAAAAAAATTATGCAAGTGCAAAAGAAAACATACTGACTGCCTGAGCAAATCGAGGTCTATCCTGTGAAGTCAATTTACTACAAGCTAACCCAAGCCTTATGATGAGGCAAGGCCTGTGCATCACATCAGATCCATGCCAGAACAGAAAATTTGACCACATGTCCAGCTCTTCTCCAGAAAGAATTCGATAAGTCTGCCTCCAGCTTATTGTCTTCTTGATCGAGTTAAGGAAGCTTGAAAAGTCACTATTGGAAGCAGTATAAAATCTGCAGAGCTCATCCTCATTGATTCTACATAAACATTATTAAATCAAGGATCCATTGCAACAAGAGAAACCAAGAAAGATGCCAGAAAATATGCTATTGCTAACTTGAAAGTTAGCTCTTGGCCAGGATTTCAACTCATCTCAGTGAACACAAGAGTGGAATATGAAAAGGTGAATGCATGATATAGTTGGTGTAATAAAATTTATTACTATCAATAGTTGGATTATCTAGCAAGAGTGATTGCATAAGAAATTTGACAAAGAATATTCAGACTGACTAAATTAACTTTATTCACTTATCAAAATTATTTAGAATATGATATATATATATATATATATATATATACACATGTAGGATGTTTTTGTTCTTATTTTTTCTTTTAAACATAGATATATTATGCGAACAAAAATATGAAAATGATGACTACTGCATGAACATCCTGTAACCTAATTGGAAAGTGTAATTTTCACGGCAACCTGTCATAGTATTTTTTTTATAATAATGCAAATATGTCCATCAATAGGATTCTGGGAATGCAAAGTAACATGAAATACCTTTCCGGCAAAGTAATCCCTTGATTTTCCAATTCTTTGTTGAGTTGAGTCAACCAATTTTCAGATTCTAAAACTTTGAAATCTGCCTCACAATGGCTGCAAGATTCACGTAAGCTAAGTCTAAGAAGCTTGAAGGTAGAATATAGCCTTATGTTGTTGCTACTCTTAGCACATAAAAGCAACTAGGCATTTGTGAATCAATGTGTAAGGAATTGAGAAAAATCATCTTATTATGAAGCTTTAATGTTTGTATACCCTTCATTCAAACTTTCCTGCACAGAAGATGGTTCTGAGTATACTTCTGAATCAGGGGAATCAGTAATGCGATCTAAGTTTTCATCACTACGTTCTGAATGATCAGAAAAGGCTGTTGCAACTGAAATGAATAGTAATGGCTTTGATAGGATCTGACAGAAAAGAGATTTATTAGCAATATGCTCGTGGATATAACTAAAATTGGGAAATTGGAAACAAAGAAAACACAGAAAGATACATTGGTGCAAACATCAAAAGGACAAAGGCATGCAGGAGTATAATATATTTTCTGACAGTTCTGATTCTGAATGATTGCCTGCTATTTCATAATATATTTTCTGAAAAAGTTGCATAAACCCTAATGTTTATACACACAACAGAAAAAGAGGAGATCATTGAGTTGATTATTCAAATTCTTTTTATGTTACTTATAGTTGACTTGCAATCACGAATCATGCATTGACACTGACAGAAAATGGAAAACAAAAAAAGGATGGAAGTGTTAGAAAGTAATATCAGTAATTAGATTATTTATATCATGGGTTTAGGTTATGTTATGAGCTTGCTTGTAGTGCACCCAAAGTTAAGAGTTTTATAGTCTTTGTGTTTCTTAGGAGCTCTATATAAATAGAGCATTAGGTTTATGTCTAATGCATCAATTCAGTCTTATTTCAGTCTATTATAATTTCAGAGTTCTCTCCTTAATTCTCTCTAGCCTCTCTCTACTTCTTCCCCTCTAAACCCTAATTATTTTCTTAACATGATATTAGAGTGATATTACATGGCTTGAAACCTGGTGGGTTATACCACTTCAAACAACCTCTGATGGGGTTAAATTGTTGTCATGGTTTTAGTATAAATTTAGGTCGATTTCTGTTTTGTTATTATGAGTTTTTTTTTTTTTTTTTTAAAAAAAAGTTGAGTTGTTGTTCTAGTAGATTTTTAGGTTTATTTATTTTTATTGTTATTGTCGATTGAGTTTTTGGTAGAAAGAAGGGAATTAAAAGAAAAAAAACCCAATATCAGAAATTGGACGAACATTCTCATCAGAGTTTGATTGCTTGTTGCAAAGCAAATGAAATCTCCATTTCTCCAACGATTCTGTGCAGTACAAATATGGTTGATGCAGCCAATAAATTGGCATATTTTCAAGCAATCACAGGTCTAAAAGATCCCGATTGTGCACGGAAATTCTGGCAGTCCAATCACGGGCTGGTAACTCTCCAGCTGAAATCGTATGACACATGTTGCCAACTCTTGGCCAACATGTTAGTTTTTCAATAAATTCAAGCCACACTTTGATAAATAAATAGGACATTGAGGATTTTGTCACCCGTACAATTAAAATCCCATGCACAACATGTCTACAAGCAAACATGAACATATAATTAAAGCATTAGCGCATAACGGGTTACAAAGAACGTGCCACACAAGAAATATGTACAGTACAAATATGGTTGATGCAGCCAATAAATTAGTGTATTTTCAAGCAATCACAGGTCTAGAAGATCCCGACTTGTGCACGGAAATTCTCACTATTTGATCACGGGCCAAAAGCTCTCTAGCAGAAACTATACGGCACATGTTGCCAACTCTTGGCCAACATGTTACTTTTTCAATAAATTCGATCCACACTTAGATAGATAAACGAGATATTGAGGATTTTGTCGCCCGTACAATTAAAATCTCATGTGCAACATGTCTACAAGTAAATATGAGCATATAGTCAAAGCATTAGTGCATACCGAGTCACAAAGAACGTACCACACAAGAAACCTATATTGTACATCAAGAAGGTACTTTTTAAGATAAGGAAAGAGACAACTTCACTTAATATATGTCTTATTATATAATTTTGAGTGTGTAGGAGGAGTTTCTAAGCCACCACACTCTAATCCCTATCCCGTGCCACAATGGCCACCCAGGTCACTACGAACCCCACTTAAAAGAGCATTCTAAGTCAAAGCCCTAATAGCACAAGTAAATATACTTTTTACGAATTGACATAAGGACTTTTCTCCTAACTTGCAAGGGTTCTAATACGCCATCCTATATGGATGCGAAGATAAAAATGCAAGGATCGCAAACTTGTGCTTTTCTATTCGCACTGGACAAACGACTTATGCTAAAATGACATAAACGCCCCCAAAACAGGAAAAATAATCCACAAGTGCATTTATTCCTAAATTCGCACCACAAGGCCTCTTCTTCATACTTGATTTTCTCGCCAAATTTCATTCAAGACCAAGCACGTCTGCCCACTGAGCTGGTTCACAAGGCCAGCTTGTGACACCATGGCTAGGACCTCGAGCTTGCGATCTCTTCCTTCACCTCCGCTAATTCCAATCCTACAACTCCAAATTATTCTTCCACCGCCACCACTGCTACTAGTGATGGGCACTCCGATGTGGAATTGCTCGGTGAATTGCAACACTCAGAACCGGCTTCTCTAGGCTTGGCTTACATGCTTATTAAGTTGCCTGTTTCTATGATTTCTGGAAATTCAGGGTTAATTTCTGGTGTGATCGGGTTAGGGTTTTGGACAGCCAGTGGTGTGCTTTCATACCTGCTTGGAATGATAGGAATAGGCTCTTTTGGTTCCAGTTGAAATGGTGAATCGTCAACACATTTGGTTCCAATGTCGGCAACAACATCTAAGGCTATGGATTTTGTGGCAGCATTTGAAAGAGAATACAGGACAACTCGGCCAAATTTCATGAGCGAGGGGTTTATGGGCTCCCTTCAAAGATCGAGGAGTTCATTTAATTTCTATTTGTATACTTGCACTCACCAAAGCATCTAGATACACCCCTATTTTGTGAGAGGACTCTTTGCCCTAACACGGTGGCATTCTTCAATGAGAATTTCATGTCTTGGGGAGGGAGCATTTGGGTCAGTAAAGGTTTTAAGATGAGTAACAGCTTAAAGGCATCTCGATTTCCTTTTTTGTGCTGTAGTGATGGATTGCACTGCTTCAACAGGTTGAAGGTCCAAAATCCCCAGAAGAGATGCTTATCATACTACAAAGAGTTCTTCAAGAAAGTTCCTTGGTCCTTGTGGCAGCAAGGCTTGATGCAGAAGAAAGAAGAAACAATATACGCTTAAGCCGTTTGGCATAATTCGACGTGGTTGTTTTTGGATAAGCCAGATGTTCTCTAATTAGCAGAAATTAATGCCATTTTGGATGAAATTTGCTATGAGTTTTGAAGACATGCTGCATTAGCCGATTTTTGAAAGATTTTGGTACATTTGGTGCTATGCACCTTTGGAGCACTATTTGGTGAATTTTGATGTTTTATGTGATTTGGAGCACTGTTTAGCGTAACTTGTGTTTGCACAAATCTAATTTAATGAGGTTATTGTCAATATGAAATGGTTTGGACCACTAATTTGGCTGCATGACTTGTTTTAATGTCTTGGAATTGGCTTCAATGAATACAACTTGAGAGCAACACAGTTCGTGGTAGTATTGATGGTTTTGGTGTAATTCCAACCATAGGTGTTGGTAATTGAGGACCAGCTAGAAAGTTCAAGGAGCAGCTCAAGGGAAGCTAACAGAAAACTTTTAGAAGCTGTGTTATTTGTGCCAAGGAGAACAACTGGAAGAAGGTACAGGGAGTAGTTGTCTGAAGATTTTCCAGGAGTTATATCTACCAAAGCTTTAACGTTATTTTTAGGGTTTGAGTGTTGGCATTCAAGGGGGAGTTGTTCACATGTTGTATTTATTGCAAGTTGTTTGTGGAGTTTGAGGTTCAAATTTTCTTTATAGTTATTTTTGTTGCATTTTATTTTTTAAAGTTAAAATTTACGTGACAAGCTTAAACTTTATAAGCTTCAGCTTGAGGGGGAGTGTTAGAAAGTAATATTAGTAATTAAGTTACTAGGTTAAATTATGGGCTTAGGTTATGTTATAAGCTTGCTTGCAGTGCACCCAAGGTCAAGGGTTTTATAGTCTTTATGTTTAGGAGCTCTATATATATAGAGCATTAGTTTTATGTCTAATGTATCAATTCAGTCTTTATTTCATTCTATTATAATATCAGAATTCTCTCCCTAATTCTCTCCAGCCTCTCTCTACTTCTTCCCCTCTAAACCCTAATTATTTTCTTAACAGCAAGTATGAATCTCTGAAATAATGCACCATCCTATTTATATAGCTGGTTTGAGAGGGAAGTCCAATGCTGGATGATTAGAGGCAGAATGACAAAGGAAGCAGGAGTTTAATATGTAAATTAATAGGAGACTCTGCAAGGATAAAAAAACAAAATTTAACTGAAAAATAGATACAACACACATTCATGATAAATACATGACTCCAGTTTTCAGTTCAAATTTCAACCTGTATTACTTTTACAACTTGTGTGAGAGTGCATCAACAAACTGATATTTAATCACCTAGATGCACATAAAGATAAACACCATGATCCAATATCTGAAACTTAAAAAAATTGTCTACTCAACCAATCCAGTTTTGGTGAAAATAATTTATGCCAAACATCATATTTTGCTGCAATGAAATGTCAAGCAAGTATATTTTTTTATGAAACCTTCATAAATTTTAATTACAAACCTGCATGCTTTTGATCAAACCCTTGAAAGGTGACCACTTCTGAATCCATTTAAATGGTGGGTAGCAGAGAACTTGTAAAGCCTGAAGCCCTTGCCATACAAATGGACACCTGGATCTTGAAAGCCTCCGTACAGTCTCTAATGCAGCAACTTTAAGTAAAAAGAAGGTGATATGACCCACAGCACTACTTCTAAAGCCACCTTGGCTCAGTGAAACAAAGTGTTCAAAATTTTTCCATGCAAAACCTTTGGGGTAAGACGCAATCAGCGATTTATTATAAGCTTTTTTCCCAGTGGCAACACTACTTGGCTTAGGGCTCTTGCTCAAGTTAAAATAATCCAATGTGTCTCCCATATATATTGATCACAAGCAAATATCTGTAGTAATCAAAACAACAAAAGTATCTTCTCAAATCCAAGAATTGATAGCAGATAAAGATTGAAACTGACACCTGTCTATTTTGAAGAACTAACCTAAATACATTATGCTTGGGCTGCGTAGAACATGGCTATGGAAGTTACTTAACAGCAATTTTGAACATTAACAATGATCAGCCACAATAATCAAAGAAAAGAAACCAGAAAATTTTGAACCTAAGGCGGGTAAGTTATTTCACTTTAGTCAGAGAACTATTTATATACAAGCACATCATTTCTTAAAAATCCATATTTGTCAAATGAAGGAATGTAACAAAACCAACCAAAGATCATATCCTACAATTATAAGACAATATGGTTTCACTCTAGGACAGTTTATGAATGCAAAGCTGTACTTTTCCTAGAACACTCTTCATATTCACAAGTTGCCCCATTGTAAGCTATAACATCCGACAGTACTAGGACGTTCTGCAACCCTTCTCAGTAATTAAAATATCATTGAGGTCTCATGAGAAAGAGTCGTTCTTCATAACTGAAGATCAAAGGAAACAAACAAAAAATTAATACAAGGTCTCATAAGGTACAAGGCCTCCATCGTTGTAACTTAACAGAAATACTTCCACAAGGACGCTCTTTTAAAACCACCTATCGATCCAAATAATATGAAATTTGCTTCATATTAAACATTCTGAAACTAAAAGTCACAATAATGCCAATTTCTTATGAAATTCAACACATTTCAAAACAAATTGATTTTAATATAGCATAAGCAGTTTCCACCAATTTGGAGAAGCCAACATCTATATTAGCGAACTGCATTTAAAAAAACCCGCAGCATGCAAATACTATTATTTTCAAGAAACAATTATCTAACTCAATCCAGACAGGACCAGTTCATACGACTAAACACAACAATTTGTACCAAATCAGCTTCTACCTGAAATATAATTGAAATGGTTTACGAGATCAAAAGCTGATCGGCATAACGTTCTCTACCGATCCCAGAGCTTCGAGACAACAAAGGAAGATCAGACGGAGCTCGGGGTTGAAGCTTCGCAACGAAAATGAGACTGATCAGAGGTTTTTATAATGAATTGGCGTTTATAGAAAGTGCGAGACGAAATCTGCGACTTGTGAGTAAATTCAATATTAGCTGGGGGTTTCCTCGTCGCCTCCAATGCTTTCACTTTCCGAGTTCTGTCGCAATCGCGGCCAGCGCAGATAATTGGATCCAGATTGTCAACAATTGGCAGCAGTCAGTATCTTGTACGTGGGCGCAGGATAATGAATACGTCTAAAATGGTTTCGGTGCTCGTCGACCACCTGATCACTTTCACGGATAGGCCCGGTTTAAAATTATTTAATTTTAAACTAATCTTATTTATTTATTTCTTCTTATTTGTATATTAATTCCTTCTTATTTTTACATGCTACCTATTTTGAGTACTAATTTTCTATTATTTTACTTTTATAAGCAAAAGATTATATTTTATGTACCAGAAAAAAGATTATATTTTAAAAATTAATCAATTTACATTTTTGTAAATTAAAATGTTTGAACTTACTAAAAAATGTCACCTTTAATTTTTTTTTAATTTGTTACAGATGTAAAATTTATATTAACAATCAAACACATGTGTTATATATTTAAAGGTTTCTTAATATTATCATTAGAAATGATAGATTGTTTTTTATTTTTTAATTATTTGATAGTTTCTTATGCGAATTCTATAAATATTATAAGAATTAATCGAATTTAAATTCTTAAACATAGAGGTGTCAATAACGAAATAAATTCAATTTAAAAATATAAAAGCACATGATATTTGTTTCATTTTGATGGTCATGGCCTACTGTATAGAGTTGGTTTATGTTAGTTTGGGATTTTCCCCATTTGCCTGCAAGAAAAAAAAAGTGTCAATAACATAATAAATTTAATTTTAAAATAATTTTTTTATAATAAAATTGACAAATCACTTAAAATAAATATAAAAGTATTTAAAAAATAAAGTTCGATGTGATTTTATCCCTAAGGTGCTGGCTCATTTCATTTTGTTTCCTATACTAAAAACACTATGCTAAATTTCCTATAATTATATCAGTTTGATTTATTTAAACTAGTTTTATAAAAAAAAAAAAACAATTCTATTTTGCAAATACTTTTTTATTAAAAATATTTACATATTTCATTCATATAATTATTTTCTTTCTTTTTTTATTATGTAAAGACACGTATTTCTTGTATAATTTCCCTCCCTGGTTACGAACAGAGCAAGTGCTAGAAATGCGAACTCCCCGTGCAACTCAGTACGTCTGTGCCAACGAATTGCCACGTTGAAATCATCATCCATTATCTTCTCTCTCTGGAGATCAGAAGGAGAACTCAGAAGCTGTAAACACAAGACCGAGAATCACAGAACGCTTAATGGCGTCAAATCTGAGCCCGACGTATGCATATACGGTGGTTTACGTCAAAGACGTCGCCAAATCAGTGGCTTTCTACGCCAAAGCCTTCGGTTACGCTGTTCGTCGCTTAGACGAATCCCACAGGTAAGCATATTTAATTCCAAGATAAAACACACAGCGTTTAAATTTTGAATATCGACTATCGGTTCTCAGTGTTTGTACGCGTGGCGGATTAGTGAATATATGGAAATTGATCACATATAATAATCAGATGGGGAGAGCTAGAAAGCGGACATACCACCATAGCATTCACTCCGTTGCACCAGCACGAGACGGAAGATCTGACCGGAAAAGTTCAAATCCCACGATCCGACAATGAAAGATCACCGGTGGAGGTTTGTTTTGCTTACAATGACGTTGATGCTGCCTACAAGGTAAGCACAGCACACACACACACACATTCATAGCATAGTTGATTCGGTAATAATTACTTGCTTCATTCACTTATTTATGCGGTAAATTGAATGATGGAATCTTGATTGAATGGATCAGACGGCGGTGGAGAACGGGGCGGTGCCGGTGAGCGAGCCGGTGCAGAAGGAGTGGGGTCAGAAGGTTGGGTACGTCAAAGATATTGACGGCATCGTGGTGAGGTTGGGAAGTTTTGTCAATCCGCCAAAACAAGGCTGATTAATAACGTGCAAGCATGCCAATATAAATGCGTATTTGTTTTGTAGTTGCACTGTTTGATGTTATTAGCAGTAATAAGTCAGAATGCTGGACACTAAAATTTTCATCTCTCTGCTCTATTAACAAAAGGCCTTAGAGCCTTATGAATTTTAGTTGCAATTGTTTTATAACTGGTAAGATGCTGGAAAAGTAGATAAAAAGAAAGATGGCATGAATATCAGTTCCTGAGCTGTACACACAATATTTTTCTTTCATATATTCTCAGACAGTGATGCGTTGCAGCTTGCAGTATTTAATGAGGTTCTTATAAGATGAAGACTGGTAGTCTTTGTTGCCGAACATCCGAATACTGCTAACACAGAAGCATGAACACAGTCATTTTCTTTTTTCTATAAACAAGCTTAATGGTTCTATCAATCAGATATAAACTAAATCCTTTCCTTTTGTTTAGCTGTGCCTATGTTTTTTGTTTCCTTCTCCATGGTTGCCGCGACAAATCCTTTCGCATTTTTGTTGCTCTGTTTTTCCTTTTTGGTTTGTCGCTAGTTGACGGCTATAGTCAGGTTCACTAATCAGCCAAGAAATCCTTACCCCAACCTGTTAAGAGTTTGTTTGCATTTTACAAATCTTGTACTGAATTAAATCCAGCATCGAAGGCCTTCCTCCACATTACACCATGGATTCTCGGAACAGAGAGGGATACCAGTACCACTGACAAAGCTAACCGTTTGCAGCCAGCACATTTAGTAGTGCAGTGGCACCAGATGTTGTCATGAGATTTTCTCCCCTTCATTGTCCTAAGTTCGAACCCAAGACTTTATGTATGCGTTATGTGGTTTGCCAGTTCTGCTATCACAAAAAAATAATAATAATAATAAAGGCTAACAGTTTGCGCAAGGAAAAAGATCTCAAACAACAGAATCTTTTGCCAGATAACAGCATAGCTATCCCAGGTAAGGATAGCTTAATGAGACATTTTTCTTTGCAGAAAATTTTGGATTAGTTTGGTATGGACCTTGAAAACTTTGACAATGATTGCCTAACTGCTTCTGCTGATTCCCAGTACTCTAATTCTTTAAATTTTTATACTATTCTACAATCAATAGCAGAAAAATGGTGACAAAAAAACTTTGGCGGACCTATATGAATTTGAAGGCAGTTAAGCATTCAAACAGTCAAGTAGCTAAGAGAAAGGTGTGTAATCTGGAGACTACAATTTGGGACTTGACGGCAAATAATAATGAATTACTTAGCCAAATTCAAAAGATGCAAAAAGAAATGTCCCTTTTGAACAAACAGCAGGAGACTTTTGCTGCATTCAGGTGCTTGAAAAATGAAATTCTCACATTGAAAGGATAAAAATCAACTTTGCCAGAAAGGATCAGAAAAATAAATAATGAGGTGCAAGGTCTCAGAAATTCTGCAAAACATAACCATAATACTTGTAATTTGCAAAAGTTGGTCTCAACCCAAGTTTTGGGGCTTTTGTTGCAACTTCTCATAATATGATAATGATTATGTTCAAAAAAGTTTATCAAGTTTGTAGTAAGTGGGGCAGGTTGGACCATTCTTCAGCCCTATGTTCTGTTAAAGGAAATATTCCCTTCCAAAAGATCATACAATATTCCTTTTTACTTTCAAGAGAAGGGGTGTCGCTTTAGTTGTACCACTATACTCAACTAATACAGGAAGTCTAAAGTAATCTCAATAAAGGTGGGGCTTCGATAATTTTGCTTTGGGGATCGGTCTAATCAGGCTTTCATCTAATCTCAGAAGCACTTATATAGACAGCATATATTATGTGAAAAATCACAATGAACAAAAGATTGCAACAGAAATGCACCAGTTTGTTGATACCCTCAAGCCAAGGCGATATATCACCTAGGCCTCATTATCTGACAACGTGTTTTTGTATTATTTGGCTGTCTGTTTCTCCTCAGACTGACACGGTATTTAACCATTTTTAAAGTGTTTTTAGACCCCTTCTCGCAGTAGTTTCGAACCCCACTTTCTTAAAGTCTTAAAACCTCACTCCGTGAAGTTTAAGTACTCCAACCGCTTGGAATTTGACAAAAAATGTACTGCACAATTTCATCAAAGGTATATGATTGGTCTTCGGCATGCTCATCAACAAGAACAACTACATATAATGCATGGGGTTGAAGTTAAAAAGCTCATAGTGGCACCAGTTAGCCAAGGATAACCACTTGAGGATCGAGAAACTTTGCTTTGACTAGTTTGTGCTTTAACTAGCTTTAGTTTTGTTTTAAGATTTAGTTTTTTCCGTCTGCTATGTTTGTAACTGTTGCTTTTGCAGATTCCATCTTCTTTCTTCTAGAAAATATACTCTCAGGTCTGTATTTTCCATCTCTATTATATGTACTGTTGGATGAGTAATGAAAAAAGGCAAAAAAAAAAAAAAAAAAAAGGTGGTCGAGTTTTGTCTTAGTCATAGGTTTTCAACTACAGTCCAAAATCAATTCTGGATTGTTAAACTGAATCGGTATTGCTTCAGAGTATGTATCCCGACCATATAGTTTTTAACATTGACAAGAAGCAAAACACTATAATAATTGTCATGCGTTTTGATCATTAAAACGATCTATGTTAAGGGTAGTTCGGTGCAGATGTTTGGTGCAATCTGTTCGTAAGATGATGTAAAACCCTCCCGTAGACATCTTTATATTAATATCGAAAGTAGAGTAATATCCACTCCCCTTCCCCTTCTTTCACTCCTTTTTTATATTAGTTAATTCAGTCCTGTCTTTCTATAAATAAAAAAAAAATCTTTTTTAATTTAAAAAAAAAAGGAAAGTAAAGAAAAGATAAATACAGAGCAGCACAAATATCATCATCATTACTCTTGACGGTATAACCCAAATCTTTATTTAAAGTAAAATCCAAATCTTTATGCCAAACACACGACTTATATTCAAAAGATTTTGTTTTAATAATGTTAGTAGGAAATTAACATAAATGATATTGAAAGAAAAATACCCCATAACAATCTCCAAGTCTTTTCTGCATAGTTTCTACTCAAATAACTATGCAACCAGTTTCTCCAACAATTACACAGAGAGCCAACGAGTATATAAAACTAGTGTCCTATAGAGCTAAGCGTCAGAAACTACTGAACTCGTAGTTTAGATGGAAGATAAAAATGGGCAAAATGACACGGGACACAAAGTATCATCCACAATCACAGTATTCAGGAAAAAAGAACAGAACTTGGCATCTAACCTCAAAATCTAACAAGGTTATGCAAATGAACAAAGTAATTTTCCAATAAACTAGCAGTCATCAAACACTAGCCAAAACACTTTGAATACAGTTCATTTTCTCATATCATGAGAGCTGCCCATTCAGAGAGAAGAAACAACGAAACTGAAGAAAGACATGTTGATAACTTCAATGGCATTCTACACTGATCAACAGTAACAGGTGAACCAATCCATTACACAATTTTAAATTATACATCCTCCAGTTCACAAAAGTGGGGGTGAGGCACTGACAATCCAATCACAACATTTCTTGTGACTTCCTCACACATCGGCTAACCTTTTTCTTGAAATCATCTCTCCTCTCTCTCCACTCCTTCTGCGGCAAGAGATCACAATATGGGTCTTAGAATAACATCAAAAGAAATTATTTATATGGTCAAGAGTAAGCACTTTGTAATCCAGAGAAGGAGTTTTAGTAGTTCATATATTAGGAATAAATGTGTTTTCAAGAAAGCATGGATTTCCCAGGCTAAGTAATTGCAGGATCGTGCTAAAATCTCTAGCAATCAACAAAGAAAAAGTTGTATAAGTTCCATATCAACTTCTAAATTGTAATTAAAATGTCAAGAAAGCCCCGCATGTAAATTAGAAACTAAATCACATCATGCAAAGCAGCAACAATTTTGGGCATCACTTACACCAGGGCAATAAGTGTAATTTTTACTTCCCCATCACAGCAGCCAACATGGCAGGAGCTCTTAATTCAACAATACATTTTGCAAGATATTCATCAACTCATCAGAGATATTCAGTACAAGCACCTTGCTTACAAATGAGAATCCACTTTAAAGTAACACAAACTTTTAAGTTTGCTTTTTTGCATTTGTTTTTACTTGCACTTGAAAATTTAAAATTGAAAAGAAGGAAAGATGTATCTAAGATGCAAAATAAAAGGGGGATAAAGAGGTTGTAGGAATGCAATTATGTTAATAAGTAAGAAGTTCAGACTTACAGCGGCTTCAACGTTTGCAGGAGATTCATCATTGGGACTAGAAAGCATTGATATGATGCTCAATACTATACTCTCTACCTGCAAGCTCACGAATAAGATATATATTCATGAATAGGTTGTAAATAGCTTCACAAGTAACATAAATAACTACTGGCAGACATTACCATTTCCCAAGCATATGCAGCAAAGATATTAATGGCAAACCAACGTTGAAATTTTTAAAACACCAGATTTTAAGTATTGAAAATTTGTAGTCTTCACAAAAACTTCAGCTTTTTCATTTTGATAAATGATGCTGTTCTTGCATCAGCTATGCTTAGAAATTACATCAAAGTTCTTTAAGATATCACAAATTAATCTACAACCACTTATGAGCCCATTGATCTAACTATATTCTGAGCACTCCTGCTCATATATGTAAATAACAATGACAATCATAAACATTACCGTCAAAATTAGTGAACAGAGTTTTATTCTACCAGTCAAACCTACCACTAAATGCAGCCAAGCAGCAACAAAGAACATTCTCATGTGAACCTCCTTTATATCATAAATAAAACATACACAACCAAACCAAAGGATTAACTCAGTGAATAATTGCACCCTAGAATTACATATTTACACCCTATATTTATAAGATCAAAACTTAATTATCTAATAAAAGTAGCATGCTGGCGGTGTTAACAATTAGCTGTACTTATCTCCAGCATTAAGGTCGTAGCAAATAAGATATTAGTGTATAAATTATGGAACAAAAAGACATTTATATAAGAATGACTCTTATAACACTTTTACTTTGTCATATCAAAGCCATGACACCAATTGAATGATGAAATGTGGAATTCTCATATTCAAAAATATCTAGGTTGATGGTTTTATATGTTCACATACTGTATGAACAGGCATCCAACGCTCACTTGCAAGCTCATAACCATTTGGATCATCACCGGGAGGATGAAGAATGGATATGCAAACCCGGCCATCCGGATAAACTGCAAATTGTAATTCCAACATAAGTTAGCTTTATGCTGTTTTAATCAGAAGACCACAAACTAGAAAACCGACCATTGGGATGCCATATCTCTGAGGTGAATTTCACTGTTGGTGGACTATTTGGGTAATTGGATGGGAAACTCATGATGGCATTGAAAAATCCTCCTTCACTGCAGGAAAACATAAAACAAGAACAGCAGAGATGTCAGTAAACTTCAAATACTATAGAGAAATACAAAGAAATACTATTATTAAACATTGCAGCTCAATAGACACACAGGACAAGAGACAGCAGAACCATTAAGCAACTAGACAAAAGTAAACAAACAATTTGAAACATAAATTTTTATTCATGGACACTAGCAGAGCCTAAAAATTAGGTGAGTCTGGTACAACCAAAACAACCCCACCTAAATACAAGATCCAAGAGGATGCAGCGAAGCCAAAATTTATAGACAAAGAATAATCTTTTGCTGCCGAAAGTAGCACTTATAAGTAACATTATATATCGTCCCTCCCAATATCACATTCAGCATCATTATCCTTTCTTTCTACTCACGTTCTGAAGAACATTTGTTTCTTTTTTTTAGACTAAATCGGATGCCTCAAAAAACAAGGGGCTCATACTATCAATATCGTAATGAACATTATCATGATTAGGGCATAAATTGAAGCCATTGGCAATCAACAAAACCCCAGTACTTCAATCAAAACCTTGAAAATCCCCGATCAGTAATTAAATACCTGATCTCCCGGAAGCTCAATCCCACCCCTTGACTTTAACCCCAACCCCAAATATTTAATCCAAGAATTATTGCTGCACATGTAAAACCAATCTCAAACTCCTACAAACAAAAAGAAATCACACAAAATTGAATCAGGAAGGTAAGGATTACAAGTTATTTGAGCTTACTAGAGAGTATCTGGTGGTCCAATTATGGTGACACTCCATTCGAATATGTTGCTTTCATCCACCAAACCGGCAGAGAACCCGTCTACGGGATTCTTACAAAGATCTGAAACCAAAAAAAGGAAAATTTGAAGACAGCGGGAAATCCACGCGAAACCCGTTACGAGTTTCAACAAATCAATAAAGATTTTGAGAGATAGAGAGTTAGGAAAGAAAATAATTTCACTGAAGCTTTACCTTTGAGCTGCTTTTGAAGGAGAAGGCTCGCTTGGGACGCCGCCATGAATAACCAGAGAGATATAGAGATGGCTCCGGTAAAGGAGAAATGAGAGTTGAGGAAAGATTGAAAGGAGGAATGAAAAATTCTGAAAGCCGACACTTCGATTATTTATAGATAGATAGATGGTCCTCAATGCCAACTCTCAGCGCCTGGGGGTGGTAATGTGGAGTTATCATCCTCTGCAAGCACAGTCACTTAAGGATGATGTTGTCTCGAATTGGAAATTGCCACGCATGTAGGAATACAGGGTGGTTGGCACTAGATAAAAGTGAAGTGAGTTCAATCCGCGGCTGTGATTTCTGCATCAGATATGAGACCAACATCGACCTATTTTTTTCTCCCTTTTTTACTCAAACAGCTTCATTTTTTTTTTTTACTAATTAAGGTTATTTAAGTATTATGATTGCCTCAAATTTTTACTCTTATAAAACTCTTTTTAGAGAGAAATGGGCATGAATTGTTTACATGGCAAGCTGTACATTTACATGAGGTTATCTCACAAAATGACATTGAAAATTTCAGGGATCACAAACTTTTATCTTACCTTTAAGGTTTTTTTGTTTTGGTAAACTTTAGATATATAGACATTGGTCTTCTTATTTTGTGAGTTTTTATCTCTTTTATTGAAAAACAACTGTAAAATTATCATTTCTTAATAAGATAAAATTTATAGTAACAGGTGGTTTCAATGATTTATTTCCTTATTCAATTAAGAGATGTTCAACACTTCAAGTTAGTTTGATATATTTTAAGGAGTGTGTTTGGATATGTACTTGAGGAAATTCATTTCAATACGTATTTTACTAAGTTATATTAAAAAAAATTACTTTTTTTTATAGTTTTTCATTAAAAGTTATTATTATATAGAAATGAGGAAATTTTTTTAAAATTTTTTAATGTAATTTTAAATGAAGTGATTGTAATTTTTTATATACTTATTGCATGTAAAATTTAAACATACTTACAAATTTTTTATGACAAGGTTACAAAATTTTATATAGAAAATATAATTTTTATAATTTTTACATTAAAATTTTATACTCATAAAAAAATTTTAGAACGTGTCAAAGCATAATTCATAATTTAATTAATTCACTCTTTTTAGTGTATTAAAGTATCCATGAATCCAATTTATAAATAATGTACACCTAATTACATATTTTAAAGTTGACTCTCACTTGTGAAGCCATCCTCTTATGATTTTTCCTATATAATTTTCCTTCAAGATTCATTAAAATTAACTACTTAGAAAATGAATATAGCTACTTATACTAATTTTCAAGTACACATATAAAGTGCTACTAAGATTAGTAGGTGAGGTATGACAACTTAATTTCCACCGTATGATAAGAATTATGCATATACATACTAATACAAATAAAATGTTACTAAAATGGTAATTCACTAAATGTGAAACTATTTGAAACTTTTATAGTATGACAAAAATTTTATTATGATTAATGTATTACAGAACTTAAAAAATCTACGTGATTATAATAAATTCTTACCTAAATATGACGTATAATAATGATTTGATTGCAAATTTTGTTGACCAACTATTATACTTTATTGCAATAAATTGTTTTGTCTAATATTATTGTAACATTTTTTTAAGGATAAAAATAATTTTAATTTTTATAATTTTATTTCATGTAATTAAATTTTTAAATTTAAAATTATTTATAATTAAGTCTTTATTAGTATTAAACCTAATTAAGGGAACTCTATATGTTTATTGTTTTTTCTTATTGTATCATATTAATGAATATTTGGTGTTAGGGTTGAAAAGCAAGGAGGATGGACAGTGTGCTTCGATTGAACTATCAACGAACAGAGAAAACCTTTTTTAGAATAGAGAAAACCATTCAAATCACACTGTTTCCAAACTGCAAATGTATACACACGCCTAGGATAATAATAACGCTGAAAAAATATAATTAAATTTAGGAACTAACTTGAAATTTAGTTGGGTTCCCTTCTTCAACACCTCCGTCATTTTCTGTTAATAGTTTTTTTTTTTTTTTAAATCGACTTTTATCATCATTGTTAATCTGTGAATTCCTTTTCTTTTTTCCTAAAAAAAGTGACATAGTCTAATGTTTTTTTATAGGTTAATTAATCATTAATAAATATATTTTGGTGAGATAAACATAATAAGTTAACAAAAATAAAATATCTAACATATAAATTTAACAAATATATAGAGGTACATGGACTACATTTAACACCAATTGATAATAATGATTTAATTATGATTAATTTTAAGTTTTATAATATAATTATATAAAATAAAATTATAAAAATTAAATTATAAATTTAATGAAACTGTAATAACTAAAATCTTTACTAATTTTTTTAATAAGTTATTCATAATTTTGTTGCCACAAATAGCACCCAAATTAGCCAAGGATATTAAATACATTTGTTTCTTTATGAAACTGTGGATTCCCTTGAATCTTATATATTATGGAGAATATGATTTTTCAAGAATTTTTTGAAATTTCTTGTTATCATGTTTAGTTTAATTAAAAAGTTTTTTAATGATGTTATAATATTTTGTTTTAATTAATTTATATATTTTAAAATTATTGATAAATTATCAAAAAGTTTTTGTTAGAAATTAAGTAATCAATACTAGAAAATTGACTAATCGACCTTAAAAAATTGACAAATTAATGATAATAAATAATGATAAATAATAGTTAATAAGGGTAAATAATGATAGGTTGAGATGGTAAAGAATTAATAAAATTGTGTAAAAAATAATCTTTTTATATTATTAAAACACATGAAAATGTAGAATACTTATCTCCTTATAATAATATTTTGATGAAACATTAGAATAAAAACTTTCCCTGAAAGTGTTCACATTCATAGAGTAAATTTTTTTAAATTTTAAACTAAATATGAAAATAACAGCCTTTTAAATATTTTAAAAAATACCAAAAAAATTCCATAAATTACATTTCATGCAAGCAAATGTTTTATCTAAAAACACGAATAAATACTCAATGAGACTATAAATTCAGCTTTATATTATTTGATGATTAAATAATGACAATGTAGGTTCTTGTCCATTGAATTAATTATCAATGTTATTGATTGAGTGCAATAAGCCATAAATATATTCAAGTGTTGCTTATTTTTAAAGGGATCATTCAAATGATGATTAAGTAATTATATTATAATTATAATATAAATAAACCCCATTCACAAAATATGGATTAAATTTATAATTTATAATACAATGTAATAGGCTATTCTATATTGCATACCATTCTCTCATTGCTTCTTTCCTTACACATTTGTGTTTCCCCATTTATATATTTTCTGGAGAACAGGTAAAATAATTTTTTTTGTTAAATGAACAAAATTGTTTACAAGAAATAATAAATATGTTTAAGTGGAGATTGCAATGATAAAGTAAGGAGTAGACCATTTTTTTTTTTTCATAATTATAAAAGAGTGCAAACCACTAGAAATTTGGAAGGGTGAATTAGAAACGATTCAACTCATAATATCATCAAATTTCAACTGAAAAAATGCCACTTGACCATTTTGAATCATACGATTGCTGGGATATTCAAGTTTTAAATTGATAGGAAAAAACTATATATTTGGTTATTAAGATGATAATGAATCAAATTTAATTTTTGTTGTTAAAAACATGCTGTGTGAGTCTATATATTTAAAGGTAAACAAAGAAAAAGAAATGACAAAATCCAATCGACTAACATATGATCTGATATGTTATGTTACGTAAACACACCATATCAGTTTCTCTGGATACCAAAGCAGCAAATGGTTTGTCTTTGAAGATCACAATAATTCGGAATAGCTATCATTTTATCTTGAATTTTAGGCCTAAGGATTAATTGGCTTTTGAATATAATGGTGGGCTAAGGGGGACTGAGGCTGACTGCCCGTACGAAAATTAAAAGCATATATCTGATATATTGTCAACTCAACAGGAGAGACTACGTATGTTTTTTGTATTTTTTTTTTTAAAAAAGCAGTAAAGTTTATCATTGATTAAAGGTTGATACTTTCATCATATAAGAAAAAATTGTAAATTATACTGATGGGCAATCTTTAATTTTATTTTGTAAATCAATGGTATTAAAAATAAAGTCTGTGGTCAAAATTTTCCTTAGAAATTACCTGTTTGATAAGATTCTGTAATTTATAAAAATGAAAAATAAGTTGAAATATTTTGAAGCGTTACCATTATGTTTTGATTGAGTTGCGGTTCAATTATTCTTTATCAAACAGTCTAATCCCAATGTTTCAATTTTGTCGTCATAATCGCAAACAATTATTCTTTATCAATTTGTTTAATCCCAATATTATGATTTTTTTTTCGTCATAATCTGAATGCTTCTCAAGTGAGTGGCGATAAAGAATGAGTAATAATTTTTTTTTTGTCATAAACTAAACGCTTCGATATTAAATCACATCTAATAATTTATGCATGTTATAACTATAACATTTTGTTTGAATGGAAAAAAATTATGGAAAAAAGAAATTCAAAAGGAAAAAGTTGGAGGAGAATATGAATTTCACTTATTTGGACGTGAGGAAAAAAAATTAAAAAAAAATGAAAAATTAGGAAGAAGTTGACATGGGACCCACACAATTTTTGTTCTCTTCCAGTGTAGGGAGATTTTAGGATAGCAAAGGCAGTAACAGAATTTTTTTTTTCCTTTTTACCCTCTAACACATTAATGGCAACATACCTAAAAAGATAAACATCATTTTAATTCATTATAAATGAAAGTAATTTTAAATTTAGTTTTATTTGATTTTTATTATTAATTTATTTTTTATTAATTTAATTTTCTTTAATTATTACGGTGGAATTTGGTTCTGATCCAAACTCCAGTCAATGGAGGATTCTTTCGGAATCTCAAACTATTAACTGATTCTAAGATAGTAAATGAGCTAAGTCAGCAAGAAAGAAGGGAAGAATAGCAAGAAAATACAAACGTTTTAACGTGGTTCGGTCAAATTTGGGCAGAACCAGACCTTACGTCCACGATAATGTATTGATTTGAGAATATTTTTACAAAGTTTCAGTATATAGGCGTCTCCCTTTTATGTTCATCTCCTTTCTATATTTATAAAGGGGAGGAGGTTACAATAGTAATTTTGCATGCAATAAATCTATTACATCCGGCATTAAATATACAAGATAGGATAGACAGACTAAATCCCATAATTCAGCTACTGCAGATTGCCTCCTGTAGGTGGGCCCCGTGTGTCTGCTGGGTAAAACATGAATTGGTCTTCTGTCCAGCGAGTTCCCAGATCGCTAGTCGTGCCTCACTAGTTAGATCATTCGATCTAGGGAAGTACCTGCCTTCGGGATGGCTAGCTCGATCTCGCTCTATCAGGGACGAGCTCAAGCTAAGGGTGTCACTCTGCAACGCGAGCTGCAGGTTTAGTGCTCTGAGTGCTTCTCGAGTTGGGCCTTTGCCACGTTCGAGCTGCTTGCTGGTCTATCAAGGACGATCCGACTTTCACACATATAACATTAGCCCCCCAACTCTCAACTTGTTTCACGGGCTGGGAGTTGAGACTTTTCGGTATCCGTTCAGTCAAAGTCTCCTCCGAGACTGGCGTTTCACCTTATTTTGGTTGTGCTTCATATGGCACATGTTTGACAATTGTTGGCGAGTTAACCTTAACTCTCTCTGAGGTAATAAATGATCGTGGTTGGGGAGATTAATCTGGACTCTTCGGTGAAATCAAACTTGGCTCTATTTAAAGGAGGGGAAACCCCCTCTGCCTCTTCACTGAGCAAACCATGAAGATTCCAAATAAACCTCCATTACTTCCAGCGTTTTGGGTCTCCACCGGGGTGTGTATCATCTGTTGCATAGAGAACTCAGAAGATTTGGCTTCTCTGATAACATAAAGGGATCTTATACGGATCTCAGATTACGTCCTCTCGTCATTGCTGTGAGGCCTTTGTTCGAGCGGCCAAGTTCCTGGCGCTTCCTGATTTGCTTCCTTCATGAATCAGACGAGGAGTTAGAAGCTGAAAAATAAGGAGCAGTTGTGCTGCCGCTAGGGAAGCATTGGAAGAAAAAATTGAGGACCTCAGTAGGCTTATGAGCTCTAATAAGCTAGGGTGCGTCCCTTTACGGCCAGTCCTTCTTCTTAGAAGAAAATTAATTATACATTTCCCCTTTGTATTTTTGGCTTTCTGATGTAATTTTATCTTGTTGAGACCTTTTTAATGAATAAGATTTCCTTTTGCCATCTCTATATGTTGTTCTCATGTCCCACATAAGTATTGTTCAAACAATTCACACGTGAACTGTGATCGGGGTGGTGTCGTGCCCAAATGAGAGAGTAAGTGATCTCATGTTCAGGCCAAGTAAGTAAATGAGTTCGCATGAGAGCTGCGAATAAGAGAGTGAGCGATCTCGTGCTCGGGCCGACCTCATGGCCAATTAAGTACATGAGTTTGCATGAGAGTTACGAAATAGGAGAGTGAGCGATTTTGTGCTCGAGCTGATCTTGTGGCCAATTAAGTACATGAGTTCACATGAGAGCTACAAAATAAGAGAGTGAGCGATCTCGTGCTCGGACCAATCTCATGGCCAATTAAGTAAATGAGTTCGCATGAGAGCTTCGAAATAAGAGAGTGAGCAATCTCGTGTTCGGGCCAATCTCATGGCCAATTAAGGACATGAGTTCGCATGAAAGCTACGAAATAAGAGAGTGAGCGATCTCGTGCTTGGGCCGATCTCATGGCCAATTAAGTACATGAGTTCACACGAGAGCTACGAAATAAGAGAGTAAGCGATCTTATGCTCGAGCCAATCTTGTGCCCAAATAAAAGAGTTAGCCGATCTTATGGTCGGGGCAATCTTATGCCCAAATAAAAGAGTTTGTGGTTGGGGCAATCTTTTGCCCAAATAAAAGAGTTGGCCATTTAGGTGATTCACCTATTTAAAAAATTCAAAAATCAGTAAAAGGGATTCAGAATGTTTATATATAGATTACATAATTACAAAAATTTAATAAATAGTCCTGATAGTAGGATACTGCTCTTACTTGAGGTCCTGTCGAGATGGTCCAAGCCACTGCTTGGAAGGTTGCACCACGTAATCTTGCAAGCGACTTCTTTTAATGAGATCTTCAATAGCATCCCTTAGCGCCCAACATTCTAAGGTGACGTGCCCGAATTCGTTGTGGTACGTGCAAAATTTCCCTTGGTTGAGTCTGGACTTATTGGGAGTTATCAAGGGTGGAGGTTTTCCGAAGTCCTCTTTATCCCTTTCCATCATGAAAATCTTATCTTGGGCATCCGACAGGATGCTATAGGTGCTATGGTGACCTGGAAATGGGGGTCGCTCATCCTTGCTCTTCTTAATGAGTTGAGGGTTAGAGCTATCTTTTTCGCCTCCACGGTTACTCCTCTTCTTATTTTGAGCAGAGTTTCCTACCTCAGGCTTTTGCGAACTAAAAATCTCTTCCCCTCTAATCTGCTTCTCAGCTTGCTCGTAAAATTCACCCAAGTTGCTAACCAAGGACATGTATAAACTTTTGAACAGTTTTTCATCTCTACGAAATCTTACTGAAATGGTAATCAGGATGGCCTCATCTGAGGGCTTCTCCACATTGTTAAGCTCGCACCTGAAGCGAGCAATATAGTCTTTCAACGTTTCATACTTATTTTGGAAGACCATAGTAAGATGGCATGGGGGTGCGAGTTGCTTCTTCAGTGTCCTGTACTAGTCGATGAACTTTTCCTAACATTCTTCCCATTTGCTAATGCTGCAAGCCGGGAGGCTTCTGAACCATATTCGAGGAACTTCACCTAACGTAGCGAGGAAGATGCGACACTTGATCAAGGAGTTACAAGTTTAGAGTCCCATCTAGATGTTGAACAGGTCCAGATGGTTATGCGGTTTGCTATGTCTGTCATATAATGGAATGGCTGGAACTTTAAGTTTGCGTGGGGGGATTCCTCCTTGATTTGCCTAGAGAATGGAGTTTGTTCCCTGAAGTGACCTTGGTCATTTCGAGTTTGAGGGTGCTCCTCCAAATGCTTTACTCTTTAAAGGAGGTCTTCTACCAAAACATCCAAGCCCCCAGTTGTTGGCTAGAGACTTGGTAGCTTGGTTCACTTTTCTGGCCACACGGATGGTGAGTTGAAGTCCGCTCTTAGTCAGCTTCACCGGGACATTCACCCCAGGCGTGACAATCTCAACTCATTCTTGTACACCCCAAGCTTGTGATTGCACCAGCATCACGATCGTTTTGGCTAGCTCTTCCATCATGTTTTCAAGTTTCTCCTGACGTTGATGCTAGTCTAAGATAGGTACCCTAGAGCTAATTGGAATTGAGCTCTATTGTATCTATGACTATACTCTCTGTATTGATTTGATATTATATAAGGTTATTTATTCATCTTACATTGCATTTCTTATTTATTGCATATTAAGGTGATGTCTATGGTGAGAAGTTCATTTAATCAATCTTATAAAGGGTTATAGGATTGTGAGGTTGATTATTAATGATTTATAACTTCTACATCAAAATAACACTAGTCAAGATCTAATAATTAGGCATTATTAGATTTGTGGAGACTAGACGATGTGGTGGTTTCTCATGTGATAAGCAGCTGACCTTGCAAACTAAGATGTAAGAGAGTTATATCTAAATACACACGTAGACACAACTCAGTTAGTTTGGAAAAACATAACTGACAATCGTGATCTTATCAGACCTAATTGGAGATACTATGTAGAGTTGCGTCAATAGTTAATCTCTAGTGGTGATCGTATGACTAATCCTTCAACTTAAGATTGAGAGATATCTTTTACATGGAAGGTTATACGTTGACCAAGTCAAAAGTGACTCTATTCATAAGGAATAATAAAGACTTGAGTTGGGTATTTTTGAAAATGTAGTTAGATATTGTCTAATCAAGAGAGGATTGATTGCTACTCTTTAGAGTGATATCCAAGGCCACTCAACGAATTAGTTTGGCTAATTAAATCCTTGCGTAAGGTTGAATCGAGACTCAGATT